>JBCAUI010163755.1:0-17618 GCA_038406195.1 Haplosyllis anthogorgicola
TAAATATCTAGTCATGTGTGTGCACATGATGAACACATATGTGAATGGTAAAAAGTTTTATACTGGAGTGTGTACAATTGACATAATGGTCTATATCAGGAAAATAATAAATAGGAAGAGTGGTGAGGGTACAGTAATTCTAGTAAAGTTGACAGGCAGAGTGTTGGCAAGAATAAAATCTGAGACATTGCCATGAAAATGATGCTGAGCATAGCAAGGCTGAAAATTTTTTGAATAAAAATTCATACATATTATGGCGAGCGAAGCAAGGCTGAAAATTTCTATAAATTCTAGTCTAATTTTAGTCTCTTGCAGTGCTGGGGCACCAAAGTTTGGTCCATAAAACTGGGGGCCAGGGGGAGGGGCATGGCCCCTAAAGCCCCGCCCTAGATCCGCTACTGACTTGTGCAAAATACGTAAACAAACTCTTCGGATCTTCAACTTGTTGCTTCATTCTGTACAATTCAGTTCTGAATCTAATACTGTTCACGCGTTCTCCACCAAACAGTACCAATGAACACCACTGTTGTCAGCTATAATTTGGTTTCATAGGATTTGAGTGATAGCATGTAACTATTTACTATGGTTCTAATTACCAGCCAATTTGTTAAACATTTATGCCTAGTTTTGCATGCTGCATTACATTAAGTGGTTGAGTGGTTGTCCGGTATTGTTCTTTATGCTTCATTTAGACTTGGCTTGACTTTATCAACCAATAATTCACATTTCCTTTCAAGTAAGCACTTTCTTTGAATGCAGTTAAAGATAAGAATGGTTCCAACTGCTTTGGTGGCCCTTGGGTTGGTTCGTATGATAAATGTTGTAAGGACCTCTGTATGAAACAGATCATAAAATCATGAACGGTGCCGAACACTGAAGAGGTCAAAGGTAACAACTCTCGACATGCACCTCACACAGTTACGTGATTTTCGGTTGGGTGATCACAGACGAAAATGTCTGAAGAGTTGTCAGCTAAAGCGATGTTGCTCTTAGAGTAAGTTGACAGCAGAATTTCTTTGAACTTTTCTCGGAGAACGCAAACAAGTTTGTCATGTGTGGCCTTTTACCGGTATGAAGTTCTAATATTTGTTTGAAAACTTAAAATTTGACAGATTATGTTATCTTCGAAGCTCTTGTTTCTTATTTGGCCTTAACAGTATTGCATTTTGATGGATCTTATTATTACTCATGTGTGTATCATCGATAAAAACCAATGTTTGATCTATTGTGTTGGTTGTTTCTAGTTTCACCAATCCCCCCTCCCTCCACAACAACATCCGCTGAAGTCTTCAAAATGTACAGAACTAAAAGGATCCACCAAAGATGGGACAGTGCATGGTTTGTAATTTTGTTATAAAATTATAAAACAATTCTGTCTCATAACCTTAACAGCTATAAAGTTACAGTGTTAATTCAAAGGAACTTTTTGTTCCTCATATGAATTTTCTGTTGAATCGAAACCTAAAATAAAAATAAAATTGGGGCCAGTTACATTTTAGAAGGCGATCCTCCTATTGATAGCTTTTGTAGACATGTGTTGCCCTAGAGCAGCTAATTAAGACTTCGCAGCAGTCCAGTTAAGTTTCCATTTCTTTGCGGGGGACAATCACAATTTTGCTCAATCTGTGAATAGCCGTACCTTAATTTCTTAATCTGTAGTATCTTACTTGAATACCAGCAATCAAAATCTTTGACATCAAGATGAACGCATGCACGTCTCACAACACATGTCATTATGATAAATGGTTACTGTGACGTAATGTAATCACCTACGTAGTATCGTCTTTGCCACTATTCTATTGTGTCACAAATCAAAACAACCTCCGGCAAGGACAACATTTGGGTGTCAAAATTATCCCATTTTGAAATTGCAGGCTTTGGTTAAACTGATGACCACTACCCCCAGCTAAGAAGATAGCAGCTCAAAGTTGTCAAAATGATGGTTAAGGTTTGTAAACTTTTGATAATTACACGTTGCTCTGTTTACATAAACGGATCGCCCATTGTACTCTAATGAGATCAATTTTGAAGCGTGTTCTTTAGTATGAACGTATCTAGTACGAACATTGTTTCGTAAAGGAAAATATTTACAAAATTAAAACCAATAAATGATACCAGTACTTCCTTCAAATGCAGTGCTTGCAATAGAGAAAAATAGGGAAACATCACAACTTTAAGCAAAAATAACTTCTCTTCGTTCTAAGAAATTGTTTTCAAATCTACACAACTTAATTTTTTATTAATACAACCAAATCAGGAAAAGTCTTTGACTTCTGGTGCGAAGACTTAAGTGTGGTCTTACGTTCTCATGTCAATATTGGACACATTGCCAGACCAGCCTCAAGGTTACATGACCTTTTGGAGAAGTAACAACTTGTAAAATGTGTGTAAAAACCTTAAAATATCTGTTCTGTAAACCAACAAACATTGGTACTTCACCCGAAGTCCATTTATCATATGTGACCATACGCACATAGTAAAGTGATTACAATTTTTTTAAAACTTGTATGCCATGTGCATTAACGCATTCGGGAAGCGTACATTTTAAATTGGAACAAAATTTTTATGATGTGTTAGAAAAGGGTCATTGTTGTGGTTTCTTTCCTTCAGTAACATATAAAGATGAAATGAAGAATTTCTTTCTTGTGTGAAAAATTACCCTGTTTGGCCTGAAGTCAAGCTAGGTTGGGAGACTTTATTGTTTTGAGCAGGGTCTGGCTAAGAAGACCACAGAATCTCCCCCAGGCTAATCCTATTCCATTTAAGGTTAACATGTTAGTTTTAAAGGCCGTGTAAACCATCTGAATTTTTGGCAAAGCTAACAGCCAAGGGGCATTATGTGACCATGTACTTTGGAGGGATTATCTCTTTAGAGGAAAAGTATTCAAACTTTCTCAGAAGACAAGAAAATGTCTGCAATATTTAGAAATGCCTCAGATTGAGGTATAACAATACAAAACGTAAAGATCATTAATCATTTATCCCTGACAGTTTGTGTAAGGCAAAATTGTGACATTCCTAATTATGGTTTAGTGGTTTCAGCAAAAAAAAGCTTAAAAGACATGGGTGGCCCGAAGTTTATATTTTGATTTATTAATGGTAGGTCAATATTTGGGAAAATTTAGCTTCTTCGACGTCATGGTTAAGCTATTCATCCATTTAATTTATTTCTTTGTCGTTATTTTATGATCTCTCGTTATTCCCAGCAAACTGTTGTGTGGTTTAAAAAGAAGTTGCCTTACAGGGAGACATTTGGTCGGACAATTTTTTTTTCCAAATAACTATATCTGGTCTGTTTAGATACGTGGATGTGGGAACACCCAGAAAGTTCGAACTTTAGATTGGTAACAGATTAGAAATGTGGACGGTTAGTGACTGTGCGGACCAAAACCTCATCTCACATTCCCAAATCCTCCAGTAATGAACTCACGCCATCCTAATATGCCACATCAAATTCTCCTCGCTGTGATGTCAATGGAATGAGCGATAAAAACTGATCCTGCTATAAAGTGGTGCTGTTCCGTTTTGTCCGCCAGTCTTCTTGACCCTAATTAACCTTGCTTTCGATTTCCCTATAGAAATGGTGAAATAGTTGGATGCTCGTTGATTTGGGTTAGGCCTAGGTTTGGGCATGGGGCTGTACTGCTGTTCGACTGGAAAGTTGCCTCCTACACCTTGTAGATCATTCATATGTTCGCATGGAACCCTAATCCCCCTTAATCCCCTTGTCTTATCTTTTCCAGGACTGAGTGCTACTATCCACAGGCATCCAGAATGAGGAATATTTTGACAAATGGAGCTTCCTTGACATGACATTGACCGCACCACACTGTTTCCCAAGGACTGGAATTAGCCCACAAAGATTAGGATGCACACACTTTGTAATGAGACTTCAATGCTGTTCAGCTTCTCTCACAAATAAGGCTGGCCGCCTTCTAATGGTTAAATGAAGACATAGGACATCTCTTCAGGACCTGTTTTAAGGGATGTACTTTAGAGAAGTACAGACTAACTAACTGCCAAATTGCGTTCTGGAAATTGCTTTGTATTGAGCTTAGACTCCATGAAATTGGATGGTTCAGGTTTACCAATCTTCATTTTTTTACCCCAAAGATAGAAAACTGGAATGTGCATGTGAATGTATGATTCATTTCATACATGTTGGTTAAATATTTGTTACATGAGTCTACATTATTTAAATTACGACTTTGTAAGTCCCCATTTACTAATTGATGGAATGTAAACTTGATGGAAAGCAAACTTTTCTGACATGCTTAAAACTTGACCAAAAGAAAGTAAAACACAATATTCCAACGACCTCTTACTCTGACATACTCCAAAACATTTCAGGCGGGTCATCTGTCCTTGGGGCATATTTTCTCAACATACATGTACATGGGAATTAATGACTTTTCTGTGGATAAAACATGAGTGATCTCCATGTTCGTTTGAGAACGAAAATGCGAAAAGTTAAACCTCTCTCATTCGAATCATAGCCATTTTTGTCCGGTTCTTTGAGATCGTCTTACTTGTTTCGGTTAATGGTTTATTTCTCAGAATGATATATCTTCAACATGGTGAAAGAATAGTCCTGCTTTGGGTCTCAAGTGCTCGTAAGTCACAATTATCAAATGCAGATTTGCTTGCAACTCTATTTACAAGTGAGGGCTGTTAATTTGCACACGGGGATGCCGCGGCTTCTCCGCTTGCTTGAGAGCTCTACTCTGCAGCTTTTGGACTTTAAGAAATGGGCATTTACAACGTTGAAGCTGCCGGTGAGATAAGCGTGATTTAAAACGACCAGGTCTTAAGGTCCCTACTTAAGGAGGCCCCAAACGCATAAAATCACACCAGAGCCTTACACAGGGCTTGGATTAAGGTGTCTTAAACTTCGACATTAACATATTGCTCGTATTTCCTTAAAGACTGGCCAGAGATAACTTTGATTTAAACCAAAAAGGTCCCAAGGTTACTATTTAAGAATTCCACACGTGGAAAAAGGCTCAATAGTAGACGCGGTGTGTTACAGCCTACTAGATTAGTTTATTGAAGTAACTTTGAAAGAATGCATGCTTCACCTTTCCTCTAAAGTGCATTGTAAAATTTCGGACTTTTCGTGGGTGCCTTCTTTCAAGGGATGAAATTTGTCTTTCGAAAAAGAAAAGCCGATATTTCTGCATTATGAACAAATGCAATACAGACACAAATTGTCATCATCCAGAATGGGAAAATGTTGGTCAGGATTCATAAGAAATTTATCCTTGAACAATATTTCAAAAAGCAATTGATGAAAAATCTAGAGTCAATTCTGTGTGTCTATGCATGAATGTATTGTTTTCCGCAGATCATGTTTTCCAGGCGTGGTTGCACTGCGTGTTTAACAGCATATTTTGAACAACAATGAGCAATCTGGAATCTTATTTGACACAAAATCTTAACAAAAAACGTTAAGTTCAGAATGCTCACGTAGGAGATACTCAGATCAACAAGATTTTCGAGTAATAATATTTAAACCTACAAAGGAACCGCCACGTTTTGCCACCGAAAATATTTGGTCTATAATACATGTTTGCCGTAAGTGTTACGAAATACAAAGCACAACAATATACATGGAGAATACGGGAGGCTGGTACAGAATAGAAATACCAGTACAAATGCTACTGTACGTTTTTGCCTGTTCGGTTCTGTAAATTTGTATCAATACATTGTAAATTCGGTATAGAACACATAAGAATTTTAGGCCTATTAAAAGAGAATAATTTTCAGAAATAATATCTTGCGACATTGAATATTTATTAACTGTAATCACATCTCAATTTTTTATATGGAATATCAAAAAAGTCGACCACAGACCACGATTCAATCAAGAAAAGCCACGATTCCCTTGAAACATTAGCCGGTATTGAACACCTGTAACTGTGCATTCATTTCCACTAGTATAATTGAGATGCCATAGTGCACGGCTGTTTTAGAGGAAATGTCCTATTTTGTGTTTTCCTATTTATTTTTTATTTTATTTTATCATAATAAAGATTCAACCGCGACAAACAGAATTTACCACAAATTATCAAATCCATGATGTCATGAAAAAATATGAAATCCATGATGTCTTCATGTCAAATATTTGGCACAAAATACGGTTATTAGATTGTAGGACAAAGCTTTTGTTGTTCAGAGGATATTGTTAATTTCAAGAACAATTATTTAGGGTAAAAATAGAAATTTACCAACAGACGTAAAACTACGATATCAAGCAAGATTTTTTTCGAACAGTACATTTCACGACTCACTATCATGCACAGTGTTATAATCAACTAATAATTCTCACCTTCCAGCTTCTTTTACAGCCTCAAGGCTTTTTCAATACAAAATATATCCCAACAGCGGAAATTACAGAGCTGTTGAGAGGCTATTTACGAAGCTGCTGTTGGTGACAGCTTCAGGCTATTGTCATATGATAGTGGCAGGCTGGTCAATAGCCCTGGCTTCTCAGGTAATAATGCAATTATCAAGTGGAAATTAATTTTCACCTTAAGGTTATGTAATTAATTCAAAGATGGTCCCGAGCTACATGCGAGATGAGGGGTTAAATTCTGTATTCGTTTAAATGAATATTTTGAGGAACATAATTTGTTTCCAAATAGGATTTCAATATTTAGTGCAGTATGCAGACAAGTTGATTTACGGTAGTTTCATAAGTTGTCATGTTGTAAACAAATTTGGGATGCAAGTGTTTTTCTTGCCCTGTTCGGAACTTTTCAACTTTTCATCTATTGATGCTAACATTTCCATAGATCTAATTAGCCATTTTAAAATGAACGCGGAAGCTTAGAACTTGTACACGCGAAAGTAGTACAGTGTTAAGGGATTTTGTGTATCTTAAGCATCTGTATAAGCGATGAGGTTTTTTTATGGTAGTTTGTTGGCTTTTTGTTGATATTATTCTCATCCATACATTTCACAAAGGTGTAAACTGAAGAGGACAATGTTGGACTGTTAGCAATTGAATGCATGTTGGAACGTTGAGCTCCTACACGAAATACATTTTTTATGCAAAGGCTTCAAAAGTCAAAGTTCCCAATGATTTTTGTGGACATATCCTGAAATGCCTGTCAGTTTTGACACAAAAGCACATCAAAAGCATAGTGTGAAATTCTTCTGTAGGTTTTCAAATTGATTGGAATTTCAGGAGCTGCTGAGGTCCATTTTTTGGGCCACTTGTACCCCCTATTTTGGATTTCGGGCAAAGATTCAAAATATTGATGGCGTCCTTGTAAAAGAATCGTTGCTTCAGTTTACTCTGCCCTTGTGTTTCAACGCCAGGATTGATCTGTCGCTTCATGCTTACGATCCCCAGAATCACTCCGATTCGTATTTTCAGTAAATTGTAGCAAACGGGATAGTACACCGTATGTGAGTGTTAGCAAGCAGCCAATCAAACTTCTCACACACTTTTTCAAGCATTATCCCGATGCTACTTGTAATTCACAGAATTAGAATGAATCCATTTCTCCCTGGACACTTTGAAAGGAATATCCTTCCAGTTATTGAGACATTCTCATTATTCTCACTCAGCCACGTGGCCGTGTTAGTCGAATGTGACACCTTCAACAAGAAAACTTCAAAAGTCAATGCTGTGCCGAATTTCAAGATCCCCTCCAGCGATAAGTGAGACCACATACTAGGATAACCGCCCAGCTTCTATTTGAAAGACTCAGTGTCTAAATATGGTCCCATGTTATTCAATACCGGATATCAAAGAAGGAAAAGGGTCGAATTTCAATCAGTGCCCTATACTTTCTTGCCTGCAGCTGTAAGATAGGAGTGAAACAAGGGTATCATTGGTGCTGTATTGTTAACTCAACCACTGAAACAATGAAGTGTTGATAGCATGGTGGAGCTGGGGGATTGAAGAAAGTTCTTTGTGCCTATTGTTAAAGCCAGGAGAAGCCATTGTTCAGGACTGATTGAAGGCTCGTGCCTGGCCTGGCTGAAGGCACCAGGGAGCGAGGTGTAAGACTGCGGCGGCTCTCCCCGCACCTTCTCGCCCGGGGGTATGGGGCACTGCACCTGTTCTACTACTGGGACTTGAAGGCAGGTGCAAAACAAACCTCCGACCTCTTTTACTGCTGTGTTTATCAACATCGTCAGTTCGTAATTTAAAGGCCACTGTCATGTAAAACTACTCAGTGATCTTTTAAGTCTTTTTAAATAGATCAAATCCAAACTTGCACATTTTACCGTTTCCCAAGTTTAGTTCTGACAAGTTCAAAATTGCAGAAGAAAATAAACAAAAAAGAATGATGGTATATTGCACTTGAGTAAACAATATGAAACAATGTGAAAGTTGTATTGTTTAAAATCTACGTAATAAAACTTAAAGAATAGTGAACTGGAAACTGTCACATTTCGTTTTCCAGCATTTAAAAAGTGTGTTAATTTCTTTTGATTTCGCAAATAAAAACGATAATATTTTCATTTCCTGTGCCTTCCTGCAGAACTGCCTTCACTGCACCTGCAGGCTAAACTGTTCACCTGCTCGGGCGCCATTTCAGAAGGTACCTGTACTTTCCCTGATTTAATGCCCATTGTTCCAAATATTACCATTGATTTATCTGAAAACTTGATGTTTTTGCCATTACCTGTAATTGCTAGCTTAATACGGGTTGATTGTTTTATAAGACTCGGCTGATTTTCATCTGTAAATAATGACTTTTTATGTCACTTTAACAAAAAGTTTCAAGTCATCAGGTTGTACGCGACATAAATTGAGATCGTAAATTTTACCGATTATACTTCCAGAGCAACTTCAATTATCATCACTAATCTTTATATTTATGACCATTTAGATTCTTAACTGAACATCCACGAGAGGGCATAAAATTGTAAACTGCTACTGTATTCTTTTCAGAGGACACATGAACTGACGCTGGCCATTAGGTGAGAACTTAATAGTGCGAAAAAAATGTGACGCAAAATTATTTTCCTAACAAAGTTTTCCCTTCTGCAATTCATTTATCCATTTACATGTAACTATTGCAGAGTTTATTGAGCCTGGTGAAAATTGCACTGGGAAAACAGATGACTGGACCTTGAGATTGAAATTGCTTCAGGGTCTGTCCTCTTGTTTAGATATACATTTAGCCGCGACCAGAAGGGTCTGCGTGCACAAACACTGTTGTGCTGTCGAACGTGAATTACGTGAATGACGCAATCCAAGCGTGCGGCAAATGCGTTGATAGCTGTCATATGCGTGGCTGCATGTGCATTCAGTGTATAAATGAGAAGCTTGCAAATTTTTACTGAAGGCAACACAAGAGAAAATCTGGACCATATTCTACTCATCATTTTTATTGCAGTGTCATGTTGAATTAACACGGAAGGGTCAATTTGGTCTTGAATTGCCTTGCGAATTGTAGATCGGACATCAAGTTCGGCACTCCTTGCAAATAAAAGCTGTTTAGTAATTTCAAAAAGCTGGGATATTGTTTGGAAATTATTTGATTCAGATAAAATAGCATTGGTCTACTTTTATACCTAGTATGTGCACCCAATTTCACTTCATATTCAATTTCGACTACTTTCAGGCACTCAAAATATAATGCGCCTAAGAATACTAATCATGGTTTTTTTTAATCACAAGAAGGTACATGTATTGCCCAGCTGCTCGATTAGTATTTGTTGACGTCGTTTTGGGTAATGTTAGATCTGCTACAAACTGATGCGGTGTAGTCATTGCTTTTTTGTTCATTCGCTCTGTAATTATGATCTTACGAATTCCTTCCATGTTCCTACTTCATGCATTATGCAACATCAGTAAACAGTCCTCCTTCAAAACTGAAGACAAGTCAAACTTGAAACTGGAGGCTAACAGCGGATGAATCTGGAGGAGACCACTCATCCCGTTTCCTACAGTTCACTCCGTTATTACAATATCCATGTAAAAGAACAATAGTTTGGCTCGATTGTACATTCCAGTTTAGTTGATGAAATTACGAATTAAATGCAATCAGCGGTCAACAAGACTTTTAAGAACAACATTTTCATCATTCCAGACAGTGATTTCACTCTGATGAAGTTGTCATAGCCAGATGGACAGGAAAAGCGTAAGTACCAGTCAGAGATCTACAATAGACCCATAGAAACACACAAAACAACCATTACCAATGAACTATGCTACTTCTTGTGAGGCCAAGCATGACTTCCACACAACTATTGGAGGTGCTCAGTGTGCGGCTGCATGAGCAGAAGGAAGTGAAGTAGAACAATCCATAGTAAAGGGCTATCACCAGGGAAGCATTGACAGCAATATAAGTGGAGACTGGGGACCCATTGTTCTTTGGAGAGATCAAGCAGGTTGCTTTGCAGTCAGTTTAACCACTTCATGTCAGAACAAGACAAAAAAGTTCTCCACAGGAGCCATCAGAGAAACCGACAATACTTAACCCACTAGTTATTTATGAATTGTTGTTCTGGATGTGGCACACTCCAGTATGTCAAACCACAGGGATCCCGGACAACGTGACAGTTCCATCTGGATACGTGCCTAAACCAGAATCTTGCCTGTGAATCAATTCTATTATATTAACCGCGTGAACATGGAACGTCTTGAAAATGACAGTCTCGCAAACATCTTCAACCGCCTTATATGGACATGCGATTGCACCAAAAAAGTTTTTTTAATTAGCTGAACGTTCAAATCGGAGAAACTTCCTTTCGCAATTCGTATTTTAGTCAACATTTCAGCAAATACATATATAGGATCTAGCAGTATCATTTATTTAAAAGGGAACATTTTGTTAAATGATACACTTCCTCACAACTCGTGCCAATGCGTGTAATATATTGTTTCTGTGATTTTCAGTTAAGATTCTATACCCTAAATTGGCCAGACTCACTAACAAGAAGATCAATTCTCTATTTAGAGGCCAACAGTAATGGATGTTTCTCTTTAGATTTTGCGTGTTAGGTAGCTGCTGAGCATAATTACTCTTAGGTGACAACTGTAGTTGGCATTGGCAGTGGCACAAGAGAGATGCAGCCAAATTAATGAATTACATGTACATCATTTAATTAAAGTCTTGTGGTGTTTCGAATACTTAACAAGAAGTGTAATTTACTGTAGAGTAATTTGTTTTAAGATAAACTTTTCAATATGGTCAGGATGTCTACCGGTCAATTCAGGTAAAGCGCTCAGTTTTAGCATCTATGTTTTTACGTTATGCTTTTATATTATCTTCGACACAATTGCTTTTTTTTCGTTTCACTTTCCACTTCAGTTCTTTTTTTTTTACGTTTTGACTGTATCTTCTGGTGTCTTTTTGTCAATCCCTCACCTCACACGTGAGACAAACAATAAAAAAGACACTCCTGGCATCACAATAAATGCACTTAATGCATTCATTACCATGGACTTAACACACGACACAAAAGAAGCCTTTTGCTGATGTAGACAGGTGGGAAGAGAACCTTCTGCTTTATGGAAGAACAGATAATTTTTAGGGGGTTCGGAATGAATGTGATTAGTCATTGAGTGTACTTTGCAATTCCACAACATATCTCCAATTTAAAAATTGTTAATACACTAAAACAACTAATTCAACATAATAAAATTTAGCCAGTTTTTTTCCTCCGCTCTCAAGTGCAGTGAGATAGATGCCAAAGTTGGTCCCCCCTGACAAAGAATGATTCTTCTCCTACCTGAGATGAAACTTTCCAGAATCAATATTCTCCAGATTGTCATTTCACAGAAGGTTCGGATATCCGTAAACTAACATTGTCATTTGCTTAATGCACCCGATGACAACACTTTTCTTTGCAAACATTGTGCTTTTGTGGCAGCACTTAGCAAGTTCTAGTCGATGCTCTTATGGATAGTTTCTGGTTTGAGGTTATGAAGGTGACTTTAACGGAAAACACGGGAAAACCACATTGAATCCTCACCGCTTTTTGGTAACGATTTTATAATTCATAAAAGGCACGTTTAAGTATTCTCGTCTCAAATAAAGTCAATCAGATATTGGAATTGCCGTCTTACTTAACGGTAACCTTATATTGATGCATGCTCACAGCGGGAGTTTCTTCGGTTCAAAGAATATCATTTAAAAGCATAATATCTTGCCATAACTTCCATATCCCTTCCAGTTAAGCATTGGTCTCAAGATTCTGAGGCAGTGGATTCGCGTCCCATTAGTGCCTGCTCTCCTAAAGATGTTTGAAAAGGTGAGATTGAGAAGTGTGACTGGCTGCCTGCTAACACGCAGTGTCATGACTCTTTCCAACATTTTTTTCCCGAGATTTGCTTGATTTAATGAGCTGTAGATCTAGCTAGCGATATTGACTGACCAATTAACTCATTAACTGACTACGTGATCTGCATGGTATATATACTAACTTAATCCAAGACCTCACTCTTCTCAGGCAAATTATCACTTGGAACTGGAATTGACAATAAAAGTGATAGGTTCACCCTGCATGGCTTTGAAACCCACATGCAAAGTCATCCCAATTCCGAAACAAGGGAACTTGGTTCCCGAAAAATTGAAGAAACCAATCAAGTTTTACAGTTTTCGTTAATACGATAAGGCTTACAATTCAGGTTGACAATAGTGTTTACTAATAACAATGTTAACAGGCAGAGAAATTCACTTTTTTACACATTTGTATGAATAAAATGGTTGTCCACATTAACGCACGCGTCCGAGGGTCAGGGAGCAGCCTCTGCTGACATTATGAGTGTACCGTACAGGGATATAAAACGTGTTTTGTTGTCAATTTCGAATGTTTACCTTTACAGGTGACAATTTTAAACTATTTGCTTAAAACCTAACAAAAAAGTAATGCATTTAAGTGACGTGTTTTTAGAAAATGTATCTGGTTAATTTGAGAAACGATGTGACATTTTCAATCGTATGTTGCCATTCCAGTTTAGTTTAAAATGACTATGGGTAATGGACGCCATTTGAAATGCTCCATTCAAGTGGAAAGAGAAAATGGGCGCCTTGGTGGACCAACATCAATGAGGAACACTGTACCCCCTGCATCCATTGCTTTGGGCAACGCAACCTGGTCACCAAATCAGGCTTGTAATGTGTTGCAATGGAGATAATTTTTAGCACGTGCCTCTTTTATTACAAAATGGAAACATTGTCATAATTTGCATGAAAGCCTGAAAACTTCAAAACGAACGTTATGCTTGCGCAATGGCCATATGTCATGTAGTTTAGCGAAGAGCGACACATGGAAAAATGCGTGAACGATCGAATGTATAAAATACACGTACAATCAATGAGATTTTAACAGTTGTAACTTATTACAGAGTTTTTAAAGACTGTTTTCCCACATCTTAGATATAAATGTACAAATTGTCAATTTGAAACTGCACCAAACACTCCATATTTTCAGTTGCTGACATATCAAAAATGTTGATGCCATTAAACTTTTTGCCAGACACAATATCAATTAGGTCGCTTCCATTTTGACTCTTACGAAGCAAGCACAATTGGTCGTAATCTTACTACATCGCATTTCCATTTGGTCTGAATTCAAGTGTTTGTATATCGATTAAAGCAAGTTTATCTGATGTTTACTTCTTCTTAAGCTTCTTAGGTGAAAAGTGAACACCAAATCTGGTAACCCCTAAGTGGTAGGAAAATCCAATCTGTTTAGAGAGCAAACTAAACATCAGAGGCGGTGCAACATTATGTTGGAAGTCAAGGGGTGAGTAAAGGTTTAACCGGCACCATGGACACGTTCCAAGGGGCACATCCCACTCTGACCATCATTTGTTAATACAGAGGATCACTTTCATTGTTTATTTATGAAATTCGATTCTGGTTGGTACTTTGAGAGTATCCATAACTGAAAAGGTATTCCTGATGTAGGCAGCATTGTACACGTAAAACTTTTTACACAGACATCATGGTGCCACTCCGAAAAGTGATACCCGACTCACAGAAGACCTTGTAATTCTATGTAATTTTCAAATCAAGTGCAAAATTGGGACATCATACTGGATTACCCAACTTTTAATTGTTTATGTGTACATTTTGTTTTCGGAGACTTTTGTTTGCTTTTGTACCAGGGTTCTTTAACGATCAATTAAACTTCAGCATCGAAAGGGCTAACTATTCGGAACTGTTCCACTTTGAAGTTGATCCTACATTAAACTTTGATAAAACATACCATGACACAACCCAATTTGGATTGCATGATAGTCCATAGGATCCAGTGTTTAACACTTAATCCCAGTGGTCCCTGACAAGACTGGGATTTACAACTAGAGTAGTTCCACGCAATTGAATAGTTGATCAATTCTTAACCTTTCCATGTAGAATCAGGATGAATAAATCTAACGTGTTGTCTTTTTTAAATGAATACATTTCGTCCGTATATTTCCTTGCACCTGTATTGTACATAAGCCAATAATTAAAGTTTAGAATGTGAAAGCATCAGTAAAAGTTCCACTACAGTACACGTTAAACGTTTTTACTAAATTTCCTCTCTTCAGGCTTGGACGTTCATGGAGAAGTTCCAACCCAATCAGAATATCGGATGAAGAACCTTTGAACAGGTTATTGAGATTGTAGATGTCAACTTTGAGGAGGCAGATGAAATATATAGAAGTGTAACTTTATCTTGTGTAAAGTGTCCAGTAAGAGTCTAAAAAGTGCTTGGAAGTGGCAGGAGACACGTGTAGCACACGTTCTAACATCACATCCGTGGTCATCGGTCAACAAAAAATAACAATGGCAGGGCACTGGTCAACAACGTCATGGAGTGACCCTGAAGAGGACCATAATGGGGTGGCTAACAAAAGGGTTGTCACCAGTGTCAGTGAGTATGTCGAAGCAGATGCTACCCGCTCCAGTCTGTGTACTGTGTGTGAGTCATTTTATTTTCCAAAGATAAACAGAAACATGCAGAAACCACTTTTCCTGAACCTTAAGGCTTTTTTCTTCTCCAAGCCATGCGACTCTATATCAAGACTGAATTCAAACCCCTATTTGACAAAAGAGGACAATTTGTAAGTTACCCCTTAGCTAGATATGAGTAAGTATTGTTTCTGAAATTGAATTACTTATTTAAATTTACTTAAAAGTTGTTTACTAAGGCTGTGTCGGCCTTTTCAGTGATATTTGATCCAATGACCATAAAGACAATGTGAACACCTCAACATTTAATTGGTCTCAGTGGTCCTCTTCAAAGGTTTGGGCCACCTGTAATCCTTAAATCTATTCAGTCATTGAGCCAAATATAGTTTTGCATAGTTCTCTTTGACTGGTATGCTAGGATAAAGCATGTTTTAACAGCTACACCTATATTGACATGAAATACTATTCTGTAGGAAGCATTTTAAATAGAACTAATGATCAAAGAATAGTGACCCAGAATAGCATGTGTTAGAAATAGGAAATTGCGGAAATGGGATTAAATAAAGGTAAATAACAAGATCAAAGACACAAAGGTGTTTGCTGAGGACCCGAGGGAAGCTACAAGTTAATGACTTCTGGTTCAGAATGCAGTGAATATACTGATTCCTAATTAAAGATAACGCTTCACTGTACGTACAGTTTACAAGTCGAGTATCTGCATATAGTGCATGGTCCAAATGCAGCTTATGAGTTTGCGGTCTAACAAAAGTAAAGTCAATTAGGCAGTTTAGGGTAAATAGACTTTTAATTTTCACTATCTTTTATTTGTGTTTGGTAGTAGAAAGTGTACCATTTATTGTGGATTGTTAAATGTTAACAGTAAATAACAATATTGTTCTATCACCAAAAAAACGAATTATTCATAGCCTAAATTACTCTCAAATACAGTTAAAACGCGAATATTAGTAATTAAGCACATAAGTGATAAATGATATCCAGTCATTTTTCGGTTTGGATAACATTCTTGATAATTTTCAACACATATTTATACTGTGACCAAATATGCAAAAACCACAGGTAAGAAAGTAATTTAATTTCAGGCTAAAATCCTTATGTGCATTACTGACAAACAAATTCAATGTCAACTGCAAGAGTTGCCTTTGATCTTGCTACAAATATTCTTTGGGTCCATTCTTGTTGTAAAGGGGATGCAACTGACAAAATTCATCTACATGATTTTGACTGCTGTCCATTGAAATAGCAAGAATCGAGTCAATTAATGCAATGTTATTCTTTCAAGTCAATTAAATGTCATCTAATTAGCTACACACTGTATTACGCAAAGAGACAAAGTTAAGAGGGCAAACAAAAAAGGACACCTTCATCCTTCTATTTTCTTAAAAATCGTCATTGAACACAACGGTAGATTTGGCTTGCACATTTACCTGGAAATAGTTCTTTTCCTTAAACTCTTAATTTAATCTTCTTCTAGAAAATTAACTCCTTGTTTCAAAGAAGGAAATACACTTTCTTTTCAAGCGATTACTCTGAATTTTGCATTTTCGTTCAGGTCATTTCAGACCTCTGTGAACAAAAACAAGTTTTCAAATGTTCCAATTTGTTATAAAGAATGTGTGGATAAAAAAATTCAGAATTCATATCTTTCAACAGTTTTTCATCTTAGAAGTCTGTGGTGTAGTTTCTGTCGCACTTAACATGTACGTTTTGCTGAAAAAACTATATTTGCAACTACATACAAACATACAATGAAAAAAGAAAGCCCACTAAGGGGACCACCGTGCTATTCTGAAAGCCCCAGGGCCTTTCTCCTGTTGGGAGCTTTCCAAAAACAAGATGAACATTCACTAAATAGCACATCAATGCTGATCTAACAAACAATTTGTTGATATAATTGACTCTGATTACATATTAGGTTACTCTCGCTGGGACACATCACACAACATTACAAACGAGATCATTTTTGGTTTCTATTCAGATCATGGGGCCGCATTAATACAATTGTGTGGTGTCTAAAGCACTGGATCCAGTTCAATTCAAAATAAGAAGATAGAAATGTATTGGTATTTTTTACACCTATCAAAATAGTTATTCATTTGCGATCAAGCAACAAGTTAAAGTTAAATTATTCTTGATGTAGATGTACCACTTTTAACCTCCCAGCCTGGAACTCACCCAACCTTGGTGTGAGTTAGGCAAGCCATAACCTCGAGATGATGAGATCAGTGGGGTTTTTTAGCTTGCACACATCTGTCCTCCCACACAGAGCTGGTACTAATTTTACACCTTAGTCCGGTGGGGCTGTGATTCACTGGGAAACTGCCCAATATCTCTATACTCTGTCTGGGAATTGAACCGAGATCGGCTGTGCAGCAATGCTTACCACTACACTACGGGGGTCAAAAAAACCAATGACTTGAACATGCACCTCCTTCTAATACCATCAATATTTCTTCAATATATCACCTTCATTTAATACCCCAATGTATTCGAGATCAATAGCAGCAATTTTATTTGTGTGCTGGACACATGGTGCCCAACCGTCTCTGTGGCGCAATCGGTTAGCGCGTTCGGCTGTTAACCGAAAGGTTGGTGGTTCGAGCCCACCCAGGGACGACACATCTTTCTTTCTTTTTTTAACTTAAGGCCTTTTTTTTTTTTAATCATTTGGATTACATTGCACTTTCAGGATTTTCAAAGTGCGGCGATCGGAAAAAAAAAAAAAAA
>JBCAUI010163866.1:0-17616 GCA_038406195.1 Haplosyllis anthogorgicola
TAGTTATAGTTTATGTCTGCTTTGATATTTTTTAGGTTTGATGAATATAAATAGGTATTTAAATAAGAAAAGTGCGAGGGCCCAGCACTAGGACCAGGGGGGCCTGCCTTAGGGCACCATGCCCTAGTGCGGGACCCTGAGAAAAAATGAGAACATTTGAGTTTTTGGAATTAATAATAATAATTACAAAATAAAAAATAGAATAATGTTTAAAGGCAACTGTTTTACATAAGTTCTTAAAAACATCGAAATCGGTAAAAACAGAGCTACAATACGGATTTTCGCTAGAGGGCCCTGCGTTAAGGCACCATACATGCAATATGTTGAATATTTAGTATGTCTCTTTAGAGCTGTTTTCCATGCTTAATTTTTTGTACTTTGCCTAACTAACACACGACAGGACGCAGAATCGACCCACACAAAATTAACAGGTACCCCAACCGACCTTTGGTTTGGAGTTGCCCTGAATGGTTGTTTAAATTAAAATGATCAAAATACAATTGACCTACAGTAAATAAAATATCACTACAAAAGAACACTTCACGGTCTTCGAGGATTGTTTAAATTCTGTCGGACGCAACGCACCTTTCAACGTTATAATTTAAACAGAATGAAACTTTCGAGTCTGGAGAAAAAATCTGCATCATTACATTTTCGACTATTACCATTGGTACAAGTTGAAATTGATTATCGAGCACTTGAAGTAACATTAAACTTTAAAAGGGAATAAAGGTATTGAGTACAAACCACGTGTTGTAGTGAACATTCTAATCCAGCTTTCAAATCTGAGATGATCTTGATTTTGATCTGATTTAGTTAGGAACAGTTTGATCTGTGTATATTGTAGCTGAATTGGCCCTTGAAGGCCGTTAACAAGCCCTGTGTAGCACAGTGTACATTAGCGGTGACAGGGTACAGCTTGCTTCTTCTGACTCAAATTAAACGAATATAGAATGTTCGCTTTGTACCCAGGATCAGGCCATTTTACGAAGAGAAATAATAGAACTAAATTCATGAACCTCAATAAATGGAATTTCCCTCATATGTACTCAAATAGGAATTTTACTGTAACACGCACAAGAAGCCAATTGTACTTATAAAATGTAAAAAAGACATTTTAAAATTGAAATATATTCCTCATTGTATTAAATGCACCAGTCTAGGTTTTTATTAATTTGTAACTAGCCTTATTTTGCCTCACCTGTCTAATCTGTCTGATTCAACCATTTCCAGTAAAACTACCATATATTATACTGTTAGAATGTACTGAAGCTATGTATCGTTGCCAAAATTAGACGGATTAGACAAAAAAGGCCAGGTACGAATTAAGAAAACAATTTTGATTAGGATTTAGTTTCATGGGTCTATTGCTCTGAAAATAAACTTTACAACTCCCGGTTTCTTAATCATTTCAAAGTCACATTGACTTGCCATTTTTATTTGAAAATAAGTGTGCTGCTGTGTAATTGTTCCTCAATTGCTCCTGCATGGTAATATTGTCCAGGGCATGAATGGTTGGAAGATGACTCTGATAATTATTCATCTCAAATATTTCTTAATGTTATGAAATATTTCAAAGTCAGTTCCCCAGAGGCTTAAGCTGGCAAAACTAAGGTAACGATCACCACAACTTACACGGGGTCGTTTTTTTCTGGGAATTACTGTTTATTGGTACTGAGAATTAAGTATTGTGGAATTAATGTTATTATTCTTTGAATTCCGCAAATATGATTCTTAGATAGAGATGAATCTGTAATGAAATTACCCACATTTTGATTGTGTATTCTAGTACACTTGTATACGGATACATGTCAGTTCGATTGACCCGAACTACTAAATCAAGTCGAGCCACAAACATTCCACAACACGTTAATCACTTGCCAGAATCTGGTTTGCTTCACCAACTGCACAGTTTAGATTGAAGTAAATTTAGAAATTGACGTTCAATGGGGTTCACTTATAAATGAAGCAAGTATTAATGTTTCTGCACCGTGTTCCATGTTGCTACTGTAGTTTGAACAGGGAAGTTCTGGCTCTGCATAGGAAATTCAAAACCTGAGCGAATTTCTCCACGACCTACCGTAACAGTCAAATGTTACATGAAATGTTATAATTTTCATTGACATTAAAGGAAGAAGAGGATAGAAAAAACCAATACATCTCTATTGTCGGTGAATCGGTTCTTCCATACCATATTGAGAGTTTGAAATCTAATTTATAGTTTGGTGGTGTGACTTTGGTGGTGTGACCTTCCCGAATAGCTTTTTAAACTAATCCCGAAAGACCAGTTCATAGTAATGTCTTTATAACAAAGTTATCCCATATTTAGTACAAAAGACGACTTATGTACAAATCCGTTTTCATTTAAAAGTTGGCCCTGCGAAGGCTTTACATTTTCGCCGGCATCAACTGAAGAGGCTGAATAATCTTCGAACAGCAATGTGTATTATGAAGATAAATCTGAACTCACCTTTCGTTTAAGTTGTCTAGAATAGTGTGTGTGGCTCACTGGAAGAGAATCTCCCTTAAAAAATGGACATCATGACATCACTGCAACGGTTGTGAGTGCCTGTCGTCTTCTGCGGACAATGAGCACATCAGTAACACCGGAGGCCCTGACGATAGATTCAAAACTCTGTTCAATGCAATTTAAAGATGATTATTGCGTCACTTCTAGTTGAACTGAACAGGTCATTTAGCAATGAATTGTCTCTTGATGCGATGCTAATTCAGCTTCCGTGCGCAGAGGATGCAGGTGACAACCCCACAGGTACTGACCTGTGTCAGTTTTGTCGCTTGGTCGCTTGGTGACGAGGACGGAACTTTTCCAACAACGTAAAGTTACAAACGTAAGTTGTTACGTCTTGTCTTATCCCACTGCAGGTTCCTTTTCAAGTGTCCCAATAAGATGACCAATCTGCCCGGATGAAAGAGTGGAGTGTATCTGGTTTTGAAGGGGTTGCGGGGTAACCCACAGATCAGCTGTTCTCTGAGTGAACACTGTGAACTGCCCTGAACTGGTGGGCTGCTTGTTCCGTGTTTGATTTTCAAACCTTTGTACACAGAATGAAAGTTCGTGAAAAAATGTTCGTAATACATGTATGTGTGAAAGAAATGTTTTTACTGATGGAACAGTAGAATTCCCCCTGAATAAATCTTCGGTTGATAGCACAGTTGCTCTTTTGTTCTAATTTCTGTTCAATTCAACGCAATTGTATTCAGCTAATCCTAAATACAAATTCTGTGTTGAAATAATTTAAAATCACTAATACAGGCCTTGAATATACACCAAAAGGAGAAAACAATGAACAAAATTAGACATTTAGCGTGTTACCAAATCCAAAAAAAACTTGTTTATGACAGGCCAATTGCATATGCTGAGAAATTGACAATTCGAAAGTAAGCAGCCATAAGGCTGTCTTGTTTTGGCATTGGATACCAACAGAAAAATGTCTGGATAAACCATTATCTTAAAATTAGTAAATTACTGATTTTACCTACCGTAGTGTTTCCTAATACCCGTGGAAAGTAAGATAACTATAAGATACAAAATAGCTGCAGGAGAAAAAACAAGATAGACCATTCCTTTCGGCAGTCGAACATGTAATGTAATGTACTGCTGAATTGCCAGAAGGAGTGTCAAACTGAAGGAAAGTACTGCCTCCAAACCTCACCGATTACCTAGACTGCGGAGCGAAGATGAACTGGAGTACATTCAGTACCAGACTAAGTCACTTTGCCCGACAACAGGTAGCTTTTCGCAGGGATATAGAAATAAAAGCCCGAGATGCTCAGGTAAAGCTTTGTTTATCTGTTAAGAGTTTGGTGTTATCTGATAGGACTATTATACACAGACCTGTTACCCTACCTCCTTACGATTGCACGTAATAGAGTTGTCACATCCTCACGATTACATGTAATAGAGTTGTCACATATCTGATAAACAAGGCTTACACACAAAATTTCCTCTCACGACTAATTTTAGATCAGTGAACAGACATGAACTATGTTGTTTTGAAGCTATGTTGTTTTAAAACTATGTTGTTTTGAAACCCTGCTGTTTTAGTCACCTCACTATTGTTATTTTTTTGATCAAGTTGCGTTCAGCGGCAACAGTTGGGCCCCTGAGTAGGATTTTCTCACACACGGATTTTGAAGTTTGGGTGACTTTTCCCAAAGCAGGGATTTTGTGGTTTTGTGCGATAGGCAAGTCAGTTCTTTAGAGATAATTAGCAATTATAAATACATCAGATAATGTGATGTGAAAATGTCAAATATAATGTTCCTTTAGCACTGTGAATTTTAAGCTTTCTAGAAAAAAAATTTCATTGCAGATTTCAATAATAAATCCACACATAGTATTACTCAGTACACACAAGACTCCCTTGTTACTGATACTCAAACTAAGTTATTAGTGAGGATTTCTCTTGTCTCTTCGAGGATTGGGATCCACATCAAACAGCATGATAGATTCTCGAACAAGTGTAACAAGACATAACATTAATAACGCGGTGGGCTCAGGCTAATGGCTGATTTGTTTTCAAGAGATGTTCCTTATCTATGGAACAGGTAACCTTTGATCCGAGGCACGCGCGTTGTTAAACCACGCCCCTCAGAACAGCTTCATATTGTGGTTGGCAGCTTCAAAATAATAAAAAAAGCATGGCTTTTAAAAATTAACTTGTATGTTTTCTGTGGAGTGTGGATGACATAATAACTAACCCACATACATTATCCTGAAGAATAAGCCTAACAAAGACTCCAAGATGACAAATATTGTGAGGTTAAAGATTAGTGTATCATTAGTGTATCATTGTGGTATAAAGTTCTTGACGATCTGTCATTAATTACGGCATTGTTTTTGTGCAGGGCCTCAACCACGGGAAGTTGATCGCATGACTGATAGTTTTAGGAAGACTAGACTGGCGCCGGTGGTACATTCCTCGCACACACCGCATGTTTAGATGAAAGCTGTCAAAGTTTTGTGCTGCAGGGGCGCCATACCAAATGTATTTCAATTTTTTACTACTGGAAATTTACTTAACATTTCACTGAAAAGGTTTGCCAAGCAAGGCAGCTGAGGAGTCGTTACTTGTTACTCATTATGGCTGTCACAGAGACATACCAAATGTATTTCATATTTTTCCCCTGAAAAGTACTATATTTTTGGTACTATACCAAGCAGATCAGGTCAGGAAATATTGCCCACTTGCTTACAAACGTTTTTGCAGAACAAAAGCGGATCCAGGGTTCACAGATGAGTGTTCAGGACATAATTAAATTCTATTGTTCCAAACCTGACGAGACTTTCATCTTCAATATTGATTTTGGGACAACCGAGTTCCATGCCGTGCTTTATGCGTAAGAAAAACACATGGCGAAATCCCATTGTCTTCAAAAATATTTGATCCTGGGGTGACATATCTTGGTAAACCTGCTTGATTGCCATTCACAAAAGTTTACCCTCATGCCAGAATGGCAATGAGGGTCTGTATCGGAGGAAATCTAGGTTTGTATTCTGGGTCGCTGCATTTCTGGGCATTTCAGACAATTCTGTGAAAAAGGTGACCAGGACCATTTCAGACAATTCGATGAAAAGTCAGACTCTAAAAATGGCATGAGGGTCAGTGCTCCGTCAGGTCACTTTTCTCGTTTAAGTTTGCATTGGTTTTATTCCTAAGTCTTATAGTAGATAACTCCTAGTCAGAATGCAACTTTCAGATCTTAAGGTCACATCGTTGACTCTTTATTTAACCAAGGTCTTAATTGGGCTGTGTAGTGGGAAATATTGCCAAATTGGTCATAAAACAAATATAATTGGCAGCTTGGCGACCAAAAGTCTTAATCACCTTACATCACCGGGTCATTCCTTCCCATGAATTGTCTCTTTCTCTGTCAAAATTAGCCGTCCAGCACAAAAAGCACAAGAAGTACTTTTTTCGTCTTACCCGTAAAGATGAAAACCAAGGCTTGTGCCCTCAACGGGGGATTCTTTACTTCGGCTGCCATAGAAAACAAAGTTTTAAGGTCTGGATGATTTGATATGAAGCTCCATAAACACTTAGACACAGTCGGAGGTGTTGATTCAGAAATCCGAGTAATCATCTCGTGTTTTCAATTCAAACAAAGCACAACGAGTGGATTCGCATTGTAACAATGCTGGTTGAATTTTTGGTGCCTCCATTGCGGGGAATGCAGTGTTTAGTTGTCGTCTATGTCAGCGCGTTTGTGTCAGCGCGTTTGTTATTGAGAAAATTATGTTGTTATAAGTATATCAGAAGCTCATCGTGGAATTTTTTTGTTCCTAATGGGAAACGATCCAAATTGATATGATTGTTTCAAGGTGATGAGTGGATTGGTGCAATGAAAGATTTGGACGGTTTGGGGTGAAGATTTACCACCAAACATTGCAGGAGCTTGGGGGGATGTATGTCCTGATTTAACAGACAGACGGACGGACGGACGGACGGAGGGACGACAGGCCGAATTCGAAACAGAATGTTTACTAGTCTGCTGAAAAATTGCGCGAACGTATCAGCCCTCGATTTTGGCCCTTCTTGTTAAAACAGACCTTTCAGACTGCTGTTAGAAGTCCGAGTTAGGGGTAGGGTGGAATTTCGGTGTATTTTTCTATCCTCGGGGAAGGAGCAGGGATCCTGGGCGGGAGAGGCCGCAAGACGGCGGCAATGAGGGCGTCACATACGGCATGGTAGACGTAACAGCTCCACGGAGCCCCTTACGATGAGGTCCCCAGGGGTACTGAAGGTATGTTACAGGTATTCAGGCTGACATGGGGTCCCAGGAGGGGACCACTGAGGTTGGTCACGGGTGAAGCACATTTCATGCGTGTTTGCTGTGTGTATTCACGCTGGAGCCTCGACTCGTCATGCCTATTTGTACCGAGATAAACAGCTCCACGGAACCGTAAGATCAAATTCAGCTGCACGTGGGTCTACCATCCCAAGACCTTGTACCTACCTCACACAAAACATCAAAAGATTCTGCAAAATAAACAAAGCAGACAGAACAGTGTCTTCAACAGAGATGCTTGTCTTTAGGTTGACTGAGTACTTGTTTCATTTGGCAGTAAGATCTATATTCCATTAGAAATTATTTTCATTGAAACAGCACGGAATGAAATTGGTCCTTTGTTGTCATTTACACTGCGCACGGATAGCAGAGAATGAAAATAATGTCAGTTTTTAGAACAATAAGAGTTTCATGTTACTTTTTACGCATATCAGTATCACGTCGGAGGATACATTTGTTTTGAGGTGTGTCCAGTGAAAAAGATGACCATTTTTAGGAGATGATATGACTCCATTGTCCCTAAATTCGCGGGTCTTTCAGATTATTTTTCGTCAGAAGACAGCTTTACAGCAAAGAGTCTTATAATACGGAATTCGTCCCTAATATTATAAAACTCTTTGTTTACAGTTACCGTAAATGTCAGAAACAAGGCACATGCGCGATGACCAATTTTTTGCCCTGCGCCTTATTTAAAAAATGAGTTGGACCAATTTACAGACATGAGAAAAATGGTCAAAAAAACATTTTGTTGTTTCATCATTACGTAACTGATTCAACTTGATCGTTTTGTTAAAAATTTCAACAACTCATGAAGAAAAACGTAAAACCACACAAAATATGAAACAAAATTGCAACAGTGTGTGAGTCGGAAACTTTCAGGATAGTAAAAAATTTTGGAAGTTAGCCCCCAAAAAGGAGGTGCGCCTTATTTTGGTAGTGCGCCTTATTTCCGACATTTACGGTACATTTTACTGTAGAGACGGTGCTATTGGTGTCCAGGATACAAGCAGTTGTAATGCCAAATTCACACAACTACGCCTTTTAGCAAGGTGTTGTGCTTTCTGCCACTCAACCTTTAATTTCAAACTTATATGGAAATGCAAATAGTGACGGAGTCTTACGCAAGACGAAGATGACATAACAAAATACTGCTGTTTGCATTGCATTAATTATGCAAATTTACGTTGCGTTTTTTGCAAAAGTCTAGCGATGGCTGAGTGGCTTAAATCAAGAGGGTACCGGTGGCCCTAAGATGTCCAGTTTAAAAATACACAATATTCTCTTGTATAATACACCATTTAGAATATTTAATACAACTTTGTTATCTTCAATGTCTCGGTGTTTCGTGAAAGAGCGATTGACCATATTTAGTGCATTCTGCCGCGTGTCTTGGACACCAATCGGAAAGATCTTCAAACAAGAACATCGGAACAAAAACCTTATGGCTTAGAAATGTCATTGCAGTTCGCAATACGGAGCGAGTAATACATGGGATTTTGGTTCAGTTACAGTTAGAATTCGGTTACAATCTTACTTGAGATCGGTTAGTGTGAGAAGATTGAAAAGGGCGTGAATGTTACTGTGAAGCAAGCTCTCTTTAGAAAACTAAGCCTTTCCAACATGACCTCAATTATTTCTCACTGCAACAGAAATGGATCTTTTAAGATGGAGGTAAGACCCGATGAAACAACCCACTAAGGAGACATTTCTTTTGCAAGGTGACAAAATATTAAATGTAATGTATTTGCACATACTTTTAAACTGCAACTGTGACAATTCACAACAAGCACAAGTACGTCAACTATAATTTTGTTCTGTAACTTTCAAAAGTTCCACCTGTACCTTTTAACTGTATGCAACTGAAACTGTATACACAAGTAATTGGAAGGAACTCATAATTAATCTCTCTATTTTAACAGGGCAGAGCATCCCAAAAAATCCCGTTTTAACTAGGCCTATCACTCTACATTGTATGAATCAACTGTAACTCTAACTATTGGATTTCAGCACACGGGCAGCGTGTACGCAATCTGTCATGAGGTTGAATAACGGCACACGAGTGACGAGCTGCAGGCGGAACCGCGGCCTCTCGGGTCAACTTTTGTCATGGAACTAACTCGCAAATGTAATCAAACCAAACGAGATTTATTGACTTGAAAGGTTTTTCTGTTGTTTTCGGAAGACCACACATGGTTTGAGTTATAGATTTTGAATAGTTTACAATTAACTTTGGGAGAGAATTAAAACAAATAATCTCAAACCATAAGAATTCGTTGCAAAGCAGATTCTCTCTTAGTTTTGTACAAGGAATATTTTTTATGTACAGATGTGTGCATTCTATAAAGTGTATTCCCTGTAAACGCAAAAGCCGAGGCTATGAGACCTCAATTATTTGTTTCGAATACTGATGTAATCACGTATTATTTTAGCAAATGCTAATAAATGCAGAAAAATGTTTTTTTGTCAAACGAAAACCCATCAGCAAATGTGTAATTTTGCGGGGATGTAACACTATCGTTACGCTAGGTTATGAGAACTTAAGGTAGCTGTGTTATGTTCCATGAAGAAAACCAATGGACAGTGGGCAAGGGCTTCAAGCACTGTCAAAATGTACAAAAACAGTGCCTAAGTTATGGATTGTGGATAAATACTCTCACAGTCTAGGTAGCCTTTCAACCCAAGTTAAACTGAGAGAAATACTTCAAGTGCTTTTCAATTCAGGGCCAGCTCAGGGGCGTGATACGAAAAGTAACACTTCCCATTGCCAATTTTTTAATCTGGCTCTTTTCTGAAGAGTAGTTTCATTATTGAATGGAAATATGTACATACCAACAATCTTTAACTCATTTAGATCCGAATGTATGCGAGGGATTTTCTAATTTCACTCATATTTTCACGATTCAGCCAGATTAAAAAATTGGCAATGAGAAGTGTTACTTTTCGTATCACACCCCTGCAGCTGAAGGGTGGAGGGTGGAGCCAAGGCATCTCGATTCGATATGTGCACGACCAGAGGGCTGTCCATTTCACAGTCTAGTTTTAAACGAATGAATATTGAGTGAAATTCTCATCATCATTAAATGTTACTATCACTGCGGAGACACATTGCAAGTAGTGTTTACTGATAGCAGTTCGGGTTATCAGTGGTTTCTCTGATAACCTTTATGTTATCCGGCAGCCTATTATCTGCAGGGTGACATCTATTGTACACTCAATGTTACAGTGATTACTCAATCATCTCAATCACTTAATTCTGTTTATGCGTAACGGAAAAAAGTCGCAATATTTACATAATATGATAATAGAAGTGTTCCAATTATGCCATATTGCACCCTAGAAAAATGTTAAACATCTGTTAGCAGAGATGTTTTTCGAATTGAATACTGGGTGACCTGAAACGGGCTCTGGTTTTATGAATCATTTCGTGCAATAAAATAAGATTTTAAATCTGGCATGAATTCACAGTTGTGACCGAGTTTATGTATTTTATATATCCCTAAAAGTCAAAGTACTGTACACTGCAGTGTATAATTGTTACATTTTTTTTTCTATTTTCCTTCATACCATGTAGTCTTCACACAAGAGAAAGAAAATTAAATCTAATCGTTTTCTGTGACCGGAAGTTATTTCAAGGGAAAATGGGAAGGATCTTTATATTTCATTCATGATTCCTTCTCATTGTTTACAAACTTACCCTGTCAACATATTTTTATCAATTTTTCTGCTTAGCAGGTTTGAAAACCTATGAAGTCTGATACGATTTGTTAAGGATTCTATGTTGCTGTTATACACATTATGTGCTGAGATCGGCAACATTATATTTTTGTAACGAATTCAATCAAGGAGGGAGGTCCGAGAACAGATTCTTAGCTTTCTGAGTATCCCAGGATTTCTGCTGTTTTCTCCATAGACTTAGGTGTCTAAATTATACATGTCAAAAAAAAGTTTGTATTTATTTGAAAGTGTATTTGAAATTAAGACAAATCGAATTGTAACAACAAGCATAACAACTCTATTATTAGACTAAATTAATCTGACGGTTTTGATCATTGGGAGAAATACACTTGGCGGGAGAAAGAATGTTTCTTCATCCTATGTAGGAGCAGAAAGAGAATTTAAAAAAAAAACCACGTTCCCCTGATTTCCAGAGATAGCCCATGAAACCCTAGTTTCTTTGGAGAAAGTTTCTCTCAAATGAGTTCACTGTTCTTAATTTGAAGAGTTGATAACCGCAGGACAGTCCTTACACACAAGGATTTGCTTCAGAGTTTGGGTCTTTCCGTCTAGCACACTGTTATATTCATCATAATTTCTCTGCTGGATGTAAATTGATTTTTACAAGTCAAGCAGCCACGCGACTGAAATGTTATCCAAGTTCCGAGTTAATTTCACAGTACTCTTCTGTCCATGAACACATCGGTGGCACTCCAGGAAATATCTCAGAAGTCTTTCAGTATTGTATTTCTGGGAATACTCAGAGTTAAAGCGTGTGGCCATTGAGGTCATGGGCCATTTAAAATGGCTGTTATTCGTATGTGCATTAAAGGTGGTCGTAACCTGTTTTGTTTCCTGGAGGTAATCTTAACCGATAATGTTATTGTCATGCTTCTTGAAAATTTCCGAGAATGTGTACCCGCGTGTACGTTTATTATATAGTATTTAGATTAGTTAATGTTGAGAAATTAGAATATGTTTAAATGTAAAATAGATGACAATTTGTATCAATTAAATTAAACATAAAATCCTGTTCATACTTCATAGTACAGTTGAGCCTTTGCCAAGAGTAAGTTACATGTTTATCTAGAGCATAACAATAAAGTTTGGGCCCTATCCAAAAATCAGCTGTAACCTATTCACACTTATTTATGTAAACAAACAATCCCTCTTGTGATGTAACTGCTGTTCAAAGAAATCTGACCAATCATAGAACTTCTGTATAATCCAATATATGAGAGATTGTTAACAGACACTCTGGGCTTTAGTTCCAGCTTTCAGTTCCAGGCTTTTCAGAGTTCCTTAGTGCTTGTACTTATTGTTTTGTATGTTGTATTACAATGTATCTATTACTAGGGACAGTTTAATAAATATGTTTATGTTTAAAACTTTATTAGTAGTTGAGTTCATTGACCATTCCACTTTTTGAACCCGCAGTATTTAATACGGAGTATTTAATAAAACCATCACATAATTTTATCCATAAAATTGTACTTAATAACTTATACTTTGATGGGATTAAGGCACGCAAGCAGGAGTGAGTGCAGGCAGGAAAACCACCCTGGCTTTGAAACTCATGGGGAGAGTCACATGAAATCCACAAATCAGAGGCCCCAGAAATGGACCCTGGTCCAACAAAAATGACAGTTGGTGACCTGAGATGGGTTTTGGCAGGGCAACCAGTACACGGAATTTGTATCAGAAGTTTAACAATAGCGCATCAAAAGCACCGCGTGAAATTCTTTCGTTCTGTCCTTTCTTCTCTTCGTTTCCAAACTGATTTCTGTGTACTGCCAAATGTTATCTCACAAGTTTTACACTTATTGTGACACAAACACATTTTAATTTATTTAGAAGAATATAATTTTTTAAACTTTATTTCAAAATGAGTTTTCTCCACGATGTTCGAAACTTCACGATGTTCGAAACAAAAACATTTGCAGTGGCGGATCCAGGATTATATGAAAGGGGGGGGATCGCCCGCCCCTATGGGGGCGCCAACCCAATTTTCACCTCCTGCGCCCCCCTTGGATCCGCCAATGATTTGAACTGAAAAGTCTTCTCAATCACGTAACCAGGTGTTACGTACTAAAAGAAAATTCTCATAAACAGTGATATAACTTCATCAGACGGATCGCGGATAAACTGGAACAATATAACGGAATATTTCATCTGTTTCTCCAAGAGGAGCAGACACTCGCTCATACAATATTCATGCGGTAAAAGACATCACAATAAATGCATACGTGCGCTATATCAATAGCAACATGATCGCATCAATTATTACCATAACAAGGCAACCACGGTACCGCACACTAGCTATCTATACAAATATTGTAAGCTGAAATTAATTACCACGTTTCCTAGCCAGACTGTTATATATATATTCGATTGCATTTCCCGTCACTTTTAATAAACATGAATTGTAAACAAAATAAAAATTCAATGGAATCTTTGGCGAACATAGATAGAGGCTAAAAACCATCCACGTTTGATGGGTCAAAATTAGCCCAGAGCAGTAGACATGTGCATTTTCAAAATCAGTAATAATTCTGATTCTTCCAATAAGGAGTCGGAAATGTGAGAATATCTCCATAGAACCACATGCCTGATGAGATCAATCAGATCGAAACCACCGCACTTGCTTGCATACATTTCTACAGCAATTTGATGCATTTTTAGATCCGAGATACTAAATTAAAAGAAATGAATGCAAGGAGGGCACGAAACAATTGTCATAACGACGATATCTACGCAAATGACGTAACGTCAGCTTACACAAAAAATTATGACGTCCTCTCTGCTGCACGTGGCAACATAAACATAAACAAAAGAATTATCTTGGTGGTCGCCTTGAAGTTTACAATTCAAATTTTGCACAGATTTTTCGCTGAAATACTTTGAAAAATGGCAGAGAAATCTCAGATCAGCTTTGGGAACTTTAGTGGAGTGGAAACAGAGAGGATCCGTGAACTTTCCAACTCAATCCAAGCCCAATTGCGGGGAAGACATTTTTCCGATGCCATAACGGCTGAAGGTCAAACAGTTCGAAATCCGGAAAACCAAGAAATTTCAAAGGAAGACGACGCATTGCCGCAAGATGTAGATGAGGAGGTACGACTAAGTGAAGAGAACATAGTTGGTCTGGCTAATTCCAATAACAATGCTGATCAAGCTGGTACTAGCCAAGAAAATAACCCAACTCAAAACATCGACATGCAGGTACAAAGATTTCACAGTATTTTATATTTTGAGGATGATGATCAATCACCCAAACCTCAGAGAATTCCAAAGAAAAGGTCCAGATCCATTTCCCCGACCATTTCAAAAAAGAAATCCAAAACTCTTTTGGATTTCAAATTCACGAAAAACCCAATAAGGGCTTCGAAATCCGAAGGTGATGTATCTTCTGATTCAAACACAGATCAAATCCAAAATATTACTTTGGAACGAGATGAAAATTCAATTAGAGATGATGACTCCACCACAACAATTTTGGGTTCCAAACATTCAAGTGTCACGAATGTTAATTTTCAATTTTCCAAACCAATAGCGGTACCACATAATTCGAATCAACCACCGACTCATGAGACCATTAAGGACCTTGAGAATTTTATTGACAAAATGATTACAGATATTAGAGAAAAGGATGCACAAGGAGTTACCCCTGTACCCAGTGGTATAACCACAATAGACTATGACATCAATAAGGTATTCAATTCGAATCCTACGGTTTTGTCATTACAGCAACGTTTGGATGTGAGGATATTTGACCCTGCCAAACCAGTGTGGAGAAAACTGCGACAACTACAAGGGAGAAAAGTGGTACTTGAGTTGTGGATTTCTTTTAATGAGAAACTGATGCGCATGGACCACTTTCCGGACTGGGCTGTGAATTTCAATCCGCCAATGTCCCTGTTGAACTGTCAGAGAGCAGTGGAGGCCACTGTAGGTTTCCGCTATAAAATGGCCAAAGAAGCCATCACTATGTTAAACGACTTGATTAAAGAAGAGAGTGCCCGGTTGTCTATCGAGATCCAGGCCACAACCGCCTCCTTAGATGTCCATTACAGACAGGAGGGAGCCGCCAGTTTTGATATAAACGAGGCACTGAATTCCCTGGCAACTTTCATGCAAAGGGAAAAGGAGAAAGAACAAAGTGATCTCATAAAGAAATACAATGCAATACATGCAGCACCACTAGCAGCAATTTGGACAGGGCTGCCAGAATTTGTCCAAAAACCACCCGGAGCCCTAAGACCGGACCCAGTATCCTTTGATGTCCCACCCACCTCTACTACCAATTCGGTTTTTTGGGGGAGAGGAAGGGGAGCGCCTCAACGCCCCTTCCAGAGAGGAGGCAGAGGGGGCAGAGGTCAGTTTGCCACCAGACGTCAAGGTTGAGGGACAACTCGAGGACAGATGAGAGGGGTCAACAGACTAGCCCGGGGTCGGATGGACACCCGTCAGACGCTTCAGGCCATGATGATGCTGCTGTCCGATCTAGTGAATTAACTTTTGGTTCGATTCTAGATAATATAGAACAATCATATATGTGGACTTTCCAATATTCCAAGAAAAACATTAATAAATTTTGGGTTGATTATTATGGTGTTGTGAATTTATCGGATCACAAATGTAGTTTAGATAAACTATCTTTATTGGGCAAAGGCCTCAAATTTTGTCCCACACCTCCAGTGTATGATCACGGAGTTGTGAAGGAAAGTATTGACAAATTCTTCAGATCGCTTTCACTCAGACTTTTCTTCAATGATGAGGAATTCAAAGATAATGAATTGTTATTCTCATTAGAGAGTACAGATGAAATCGTGCGACCAGCCCCTTTTGATCACAAGGAATTATATCCGATCTCCACCTTCACCCCAAATATGCCGAGTAATTTGGAATACGTATACAATCTAATTATGGATGAAATTCTGTCACACAACCCAATTCGGGTTAAAAAACAAAATTTATCATACGCTCAAAGAAACTCCTTACAAAAACTGAAAGAAAGCAAGAGTGTTGTAATCAAGAAAGCCGATAAGGGCTCAAACATAGTCATACAAAACAGATGGGATTATCTCATGGAAGGAAACCGTCAGTTAAGTGATACAAAATTTTACCTGAAAGTCACTGATGACTTAACTAGTAAGCATAGGGACAAGGTAATGAGAGTTGTCCAAAAGATGAGAGATGAGGACGAAATATCAGAGAAAGTATATAAATACCTGACGACTGGTGGGCATAGAACCGCAGTTTTTTACATGCTCCCTAAAATACATAAGGGTACCACTCCGGTCCCTGGTCGTCCAATCGTGTCTAGTGTTGACAGCCCCACAGAGAAAATCTCACAATTGTTAGATATAATCCTACAGCCATATGTGACCCAAACACGATCCTATATTAAGGACACTTCCGATTTTCTAAGGAAAATTAATGACATTGAGGTCATTGATAAAAACGACTGGATGTTCAGCATGGACGTATCAAGTTTATATACCAACATACCGCATCACGAGGGCATTAGAACGATAGCAGATATTAGTAACAAATTAGTAACAAATTTAATAAGATTACTCAACTTGGTGTTGAAATGCAACAATTTTAGATTCGATGAAGACCACTACCTCCAAATCAATGGGACGGCAATGGGCACTCGAGTAGCACCTACATATGCAAATTTATTTCTCTCAGATATTGAGGAAAAATACATATACTCGTACAAAGGTCCGGGGAAACTAGTAAAATGGTATAGATTCATAGATGACATTTGGGGCATATATCGTGGCTCAAAACACGAATTACAGCTGTTCTTTGACTACTGCAATGCAATCCACACCAGAAAAAAATTTACAGTGGAGTTCTCTAAGAAACGGGTCACATTTCTGGATGTGACCACATATATTAAGGATGGAAAAATTCTTTCCACCCTTTACGTTAAACCAACAGATAGCCACACATATTTGGACTATAGTTCTTGTCACCCGCTACACAATAAGACGGGGACTCCTTACTCCCAATTTCTACGAGTGAGACGCAACTGTTCAGAGTGGAGTGAATTTATCACACACTCACTATCAATGTATACCTTCTTCTCTTTGAGGGGATATCCCCCTCATTTATTAACAATGAGCCTTTTAAGGGTCAACAAGATACCTCAGATTGAAGCTATCAAATTGAAAGATCAAGAGGTAAGTGATGAGAAGTGTATGTACTGCATAACGGATTACAATCCCACTAATCCGAATATACGAGAAATAATTGGAAAATTCTGGCCAATTTTAAACAAAAGCTCTTCAACTCGCAAGTTGTTAGACTACCATGTGGTGTATGGACACCGAAAACCCAAGAGCCTTCAAGACATATTATGTCGCACGGATATATGCATAAAGGAAAAAAGCATAAATAGGCTACCCAAATGCAACAGACAAACTTGCCAACATTGCCCTAAAATTGAAAAGAGTGGCACAATAACAAGTACCTCTACTGGACGCAAATATAAATGCGTCAGTAAAATATCATGCAATAGTACTAATCTAATCTATTGCTTACAATGCCGGATATGTGGTATGCAATATGTCGGCCAGACCAAAAATAAATTATTAACGAGAGTTAATCAGCACTATAATACAGTCCGCAATAGGACAGACACACCTATCTCTCGTCACATGAATAGTCATGAGATCGACACTAGCAACATCCCTGTGAGGATCTTTGTTCTCCAACTCATTCGAGCAGAGGCACACACCCAAGAGGCCCAAATTTTAAGAAACAAATGGGAAAATTGTTGGATTGCAAGACTATACAGTCAGGTTCCCAAAGGCCTCAACATCCTGGATTAAAAGAGACCACTGCACTCCGGTCAATTTTTGTCTCTTTGGATGTTCTCTGGTACCTCATTAAATTTCAAGTGGTACAACCATCCACGTTTGATGGGTCAAAATTAGCCCAGAGCAGGAGACATGTGCATTTTCAAAATCTGTAATAATTCTGATTCTTCCAATAAGGAGTTGGAAATGTGAGAATATCTCCATAGAACCACATGCCTGATGAGATCAATCAGATCGAAACCACCGCACTTGCTTGCAT
>JBCAUI010163977.1:0-17616 GCA_038406195.1 Haplosyllis anthogorgicola
AAACTCAGAAAATTGTGAGCAAAAGAGTGCAGGTTCAATTTTTGACAATAGTCAAGAGCGGCGGCAGAAGGGTTAAAGTTTGTAGATATCCTTCCCACTTACAGTCGAACCCCTTTTGGACGGACCCTAGTTTGCAAGGACACCATGCCTTTCACGGACGTTTGAGCTCATAATTTATTTAATAATTTTTAACTTACCTGGAATAGAGTTCGACTTTGCTTCCCTCTCCAGACTCGACGACCATCTCGACGAACTGCCACACCTCGCTGCACGCCATTTCCCAGCCATCCGACTGCGCTGGGTCGGGGTCCGGTAGAAGCAGGTTCGGCAGCAGTTCCTCTAACTGTTCTAATGTCTCATCCTTGTTCCAGTCCGCATGAGGCAAATCTAGACGACAAGGTAGAGGTTTTACACCATGTGTCAACATTGCATGATATTTGCCAAATAAACAAACAAAAAACCTATGATATCGTTTTAAGAAAATCATTCCATATTTCTTGTTGATCTAGATTCTAACGCATTACATGGCAGCAAACTACATGTGCTGAAACGTGACAAATACTATTGTGAAGTAATCAGTACCTGAGTACACCGCAGTAAATTCCGGTACCGGCCATGAAATTTTCTTCAGGCCTGGATCTGTCACTTGCTTCACCATGTGATCTATTATTGCATTGTAAACGTCTAAGAGAACTTCTGGTGCCTAGCAAAACATACAGCGAGGAAAAAATACGTAAGCAGTGGAAATTTGTTGAATTGACATGAACGACAAGAAACTTAAAATAGTGGTACTGATGCCAATGGACACAACTACACAAAATAAAAAGTATTTTTTATCAGTATCACAGAATTTACTTCTTGTAAATTTACCTGTCTTGGACGGTCACCAAATTTCTGAACGTAAATTGGCCTGTGGCACAGGTGACCGTCCAAGTTGGTCTAATGGCGACTTGGCAATTCACTTGTACTCTACCAATTCTCTACTGTAAAACCAATACTCATGGTCTCCATTTTGAGTAGATAAGTGTGGTACATACTGAACAGTCCAGCAGCAATCACATTTTCAAGGAACTTTCCGGGAAAAGTATCAAAAAAGTACACTCCTCCTCGGATATATCAATATCGCTTGTATCGATACTTTTTTTCGCACCAAATTAATAGACCCTCACATTAATTGTTCTGCTCATATCGATATCCCGCTTATCGATGATATTTTCCCGCACCAAAATATCGATGTATCTGGGGACAACTGTACCTGATCAACAAGGCCACATTTCCGCCTGAGTGCAAGGTTCTGATAAATAGGTGTAGTGAAGAGAGTGTCTAAGCTCTCCTCGATGTATTCCACTATATCCTTACTACTGATCTCAGGCTCCTTCGGACAGTGGAAACTGAGCCACTCAATACAGGACGACAACTGAAACAAAATCGGATTAATGAATTCACATGTATTCCCCATTCACCACCTGCTGTGGCAGACTAACAAATCTTGTTTAATATTGGTGTCCCTTTATACTTTTAAGATATATCTTTGCATAGTAGAAGTGTATTGAAAGTGTCTGATACAGTCTTTAAGCGTTTCCTGATGTCTATTTGTGGGCACAGTGAGAAAGAAACATTGAATTTGGCACATCCACATGTTAAGCACATATGCAGAGTGGAACTTCCTTTGTACGATCAACGTTTCTTTGCACGACCATCAAACTTTAGATGTAATACACTGAATTACACAGAAAAGAACCTTCCTTGTAGGACTGCTATCCCAAAGGAAGGTCCAATGTACACTGTACTGTATGTACCTGTTTTGAAAGTTCTGGATCTTCAATGTCATCACCGATGTGCACCAGTTTGTACTCACTCACAGATCCGGATCTACATGTACAAACAAAAATTTATTTTGGCTCATTCAACATAAAAATAACAAAATTGTGAAAATGGGTTCCTGAATTTTCTGAAAACTTGGCTTTTCAACTGCAACACATTACATCGGCCCCTTACAGCCAATGCAATTTTTAAAATTAAACATTTACCCTGTACACCAGTCTAAATTGAGCGACGCGGCTATTTCCTCCTGTGAGAAGGCACTGCTTCCATCTGATTGGTGAATAAGAACAACCAATGGGATGGCAGGATGCAATGGTTTCGCCTGCATCACACGAGACAGACGCAGCTGCTCAGACAACCACCATGTCTGCAAAAATAAATGTGTTATGTATCTATTAATGGTGGAAATCGTAACTTTATCTAAAATTTTGGTTTCTTTGTCCAATAATAGTGGCGTCAATTTCCAAAGAAATTCACTTCCAGGTATTAACGTAATTAAATATAATTAAAGTAAATTAAATGTTATTTAATAACAAGAAAGCCGTGGGGCTTATGGCACAGATGAATGATATCATGATACTTTTGTTTGATGCATTTTTGAGGACAACACAGTTGCATCCGGTGTCATGAAACATGTTGGAACAACAGGTCACATGCCTATGTCTACTTGAAATATAAACGAGAAAACATTTTGACGTGTAGTTTCAAAGTTTCAATGCAAGTGTGGGTTTTTGAGCTTAAATGCTACAACTTTGTTTATACAACTTTGTGTTGTTGAACTGACCTTTTGCATGGTGTGAAATGAATATGTGAGAAATTATGGGACAAAATGTTGCTACGAGCTTTCAAACCATACAAATTGTCCATTCTGACATCACAGTTGCATCGGGTGTCTTGAAACATGTTATTTTGACGGGTCACACACCTATGTTTTGTTGAAAAATGAATGAGCAATTTCACTTTTGTTTGAGGAAAATTTTGATGTGTAGTTTCGATGCAAGTATTGGGTTGTGACCCCTCGTTGGAATCATCTGGACAAAAGAACATCTGTTTTGAAGGTTTGGAGAATATCCATGCATACTTAATTGAGTTATTTAACAAAACATGCAATTTTCAAATTTTGAAAGAAATTGTTTATGCAACTTCATCCACTTTGTTGAACTGACCTACCATGACCTTTTTTGCAAGTTGTGAAGTGAATATGTTATAAGTTATAGGACAAAATGTTGCTATGAGCTTTCAAACCATATAAATTGTGTATTCTGACATCACAGTTGCATCAGGCGTCTCAAAACACACAATTTTGATGGGTCACAAGCCTATGTTTCGTTGAAAAATAAATGAGCAATTTCACTTTTTCCATTTGAGGAAAATTTCGACATGTGTAGTTTCAAAGTATGGGATTGTGACCCCTCATTGGAATCGTCTGGACAAAAGAACGTCTGTTCTGAAGGTTTGGAGGAAATCCATGCATACTTGATTGAGTTATTTAACAAAATGTGCAATTTCAATTTTTGAAAAAAAGTGTTTATGCAACTTCATCTGCGTTGTTGAGCTGACGTACCACGACCTTATTTACAAGTTGTAAAATGAATATGTGAGAAGTTATGGGACAAAACATTGCTATGAGCTTTCAAACCATATAAATCATGTATTCTGACATCACAGTTGCATTGGGTGTCTCGAAACACGTTGGTTTGACAGGTCACACACCTATGTTTCATTAAAAAATAAGTGAGAAATTTCACTTTTCCCATAACTTCACATATTCATTATACAACTTGGAAAAAAAGGTTGTGGTAGGTCAGTTCAACAATGTGGACAAAGTTGCATAAACACTTTTATTTTTAAATTTGAAATGGCACATTTTGTTAAATAACTCAATCAAATATGCATGGATTTCCTTCAAACCTTTAGAACATATATTCTTTTGACCAGACAATTCTAACGAGAGGTCACAACCCCATGCTTCCATCGAAACTACTCATGTCAAGATTTTCCTCAAATGGAAAAGGTGAAATTTCTTGCTTATTTTTTAACAAAACATAGGCGTGTGACCTGTCAAACCGACGTGTTTTGAGATGCCTGATGCAACCGTGATGTCAGAATACATGATTTATATGGTTTGAAAGCTCGTAGTTGCAAGTGTTTACCACGCCCACGCCCACGCCAGCAATCACAACTACAACTACATATCGATGCGTATAGCACAGCTGAAGGCTTTCAGCTGTGCTAAAAAGGAAGAAGAAAAGACCAGTTGCCAAACATGTTTTTGTATGTAGAAACGTAATCTCTATTTACAATGATTTGAGGATAAATGAGTCTTTGAAATGTTCAAATGTCTGTATTGATCTGAAATAAAATAATTTATACATATATGTTACAATGATATGGAATATGAATTTCCTAGATTGGCTATGTACACACATCTTTTAAGCACAGAGTGAAGATGGCCATGATATTTGCTTCAAACAAACGAACTTGATAATCCACCACCTTTATTAGGTTTAGCATATTCCGAAGTGTATGTGTACGGTCTCGCTGCTGCATAGCTGTAGGGTCTGGGCTGAGAAACACTTTGGGGCGGAGGATATGCAGACCGATAGCTCAAGGGTCGCGGCTCCACTGTCGGAGGTTGCTTGGGCACACCTTGCCGGTCTTCATTGTCTGAATCGCTACTAGTCGAATCCATGTCTGGCACAGAAGCCAGATTATCATAGTATTCCTTAGGTCTGATGATTGGTGGTGGTTGGTCACTGGTTGGTGGCGCTCTGTGTAACACGTCAGGAACCCGAATGCGGGTATCGATGACGTCATTGTCATCTGGCTGATACACCCTGTTGTCGTAAACGGGCAGCATGCCGCTGTGCTGAGAGAGGTGTGAGGAGTGAATGCTTGCTCTGTCGGCTCTCTCTGCTGCCACATTGTAAGAGTTGTTGGACGAAATGCTGAAATGAATAAGGAATATATGAGCAAATATGAACAACGAGCATTCGGGTTCGCGGGTTTCTCGCAATAAATAATAATAATAAAATGAAATGTCTCCCAGGAATGAAGGTAGATGTTTGGCATCATTGTATCAGCGTTAAAATGGTTGCTGTGATGAGTGATACAATTAAATATTAAAACAGTAAGATTCAGAAATAATGTGTATTGCATACCTAGAGCTGTGCATTCTTGAGTCGCTTTGTGAGTTAGGTCTTGGGGGCCGTGCGGTCCTGAGCTCCTGGGTAAGAATAATGGAGTTTCTGGACTCCATGGTGTGAATTCCACTTTCGTTATGAATAGTGCTTGTGCTGCGACTCAAATCAGTCATTCCAGATGTGTAGTATCTAAGACATAAACAGAGTTTTCAATTTTAACACTACGTGTTCAAGATCCAAGAGTTCGTAATGTGCATAGATGTTAGACGTTATACTTAAACGTATAATTGGTATTCAATGGTAACTAAGGAAAATTCTTAAAAGACCAGCCTGTCCAAAAGCATAGAAACAAACTTAAATGGTCTGTAACTTGCTTTAAAGTATGCTAGATATACTCACATGCTATTGTTTGGTTGAGTCATGCTCACGGGGCTACCGACTGGTACTGGGGTTTTAGGAGGTGGTGGATCGTTCTTTTCATAATGTCTGTACAGGTACACCATAGCAATGATAATGATTATCAATAAAATCACCGCTATAGGTATTACGAAAGCGAGAATTAGGACCAGATCGTCATCATCTGAAATAAATAGGTACTCCAAGTTCAGTTACAAACTGACGATTACCGTATTTACCCGAATTGAGGCACCCGGTGCCAAGACCAATTTTTGACAGGGTGCTTCTTTTAAAAAGTCAAAAACCCAAAATTTAATCATGACCAAATGTGACATTTATGCAGAAATTGTTATGTACTGAGAAATTCACCATCTAAAGAAGTTAAATTTTATGATTATAAAGTTTTCTGCACAAGATATTGTCAAAATTTACCACCGATATGTGTTGAAACTCTCAATTAGAGAGGGTGCCCCAGTTCGGGTAAATACGGTATTTGTGATAAAGAAACGGCAGTAAGTAGTTTTCTTGGTGTAAGGCTAGACACTTTTTGGCTCATTTGGCATAATTGCCAAAGAGCCTATAGAATCATGAATTGTCTGTCGTCATCGTTGTTGGTGTTGTCATTGTTGGCATTGTTGTCTGTGCACAGCTACCCTGAGCACACTATTGAACATAGAGACTTCATATCTTACACACATATGCACCTTTGTCCCATCTCAAAGCCTGGCAAAAATTATGTTACTGTGACCATTATTCTCAAATTGACAGCCATATTTGTTATTTTCTTTGAACCTTAATCCTGGACACACATTTGATGATACAGACTTCATATTTGACAGCCTTATGCACCACCATACCCTTTTTATTTCCTGTAAAAATTATATTCATCCCACCTTTATTTCCAGTTTGGCAGCCATATTTGTTTTTTTCCATGTGTCATTTATTTGGGATTTGATCTTAGATACTATTTAATTTGTATCTGTGTGATTTCTTAGATTTATGATAATGCCAAATGATCTCAGGTCCATCTGGACCTATTTTTATTTGCTGGATTATGTTTCAATGGAGAATATTTTTGAGAGCGGTGATCAAGAAAAAATAAAAAGTGGGTTTGCTGTATATTTTTTGTATATTTGATTAAAATTCACAACATTTACACATAATTTGTCCCAACGATTTTTGACAAAGTCATGGAAAGTTACAATTTTGTGCTTTGATTAAATTTCTTTTACAATTCTTCATTTTTGGGAGCAGTGGAAAAAGTAGTCCAGTAAATAAGAAAAGTCTGGCCTTAACCCAAAAAGAAACACTTGCGTGCAAGATATCGTTTTCGACCTTGTTGTCTGGATTCGAATTTATCGATAAAGGGATGGGCTACTCCTTTGACCTGGTGTACTCTTGTAAGCAATGAGCGCTTTCTTTTACCTGTGCATTCGAAGTCGAAGTATTCGTCCCACCGACCGTGCCCCAGACATTGATATCGTTCAGTTCCACTCATGTCGTACCCTTCCTCACAGCCCGTGAACGTGACGATGCTTCCCTGCAGGTAGCCATTTGTTACCGTCTTGAAGGAATGAGGCGCATCAAGTCGCGGACAAACAACCACTGGAAGGCAGACAAGGAATTACTTTGTTCAGAAGTATTCAAGTGATTAAACTGAACAGTCAGCTTGGTTGTTTCAAAATTCATAGAATATCGGGCATAGTTCTGGACCAATTGCGCAAATAATTCATCAGGGTTCAGCAAAAAAAAAAAAAAAAAAAAATGGAATGCCATCAATTCAAGGTTACCTAACGCATTTACATATGTGAATCCTGTGGTTTTTTGGCTCATTTGGCATAATTGCCAAAGAGCCTATAGAATCATGAATTGTACGTCAGCCGTTGTCATCGTTGTTGTCATTGGTGTTGTTGGCATTGTCTGTGCACACTCATCCTGAGAACACTATTGATCATAGAAACTTTATATCTTACACATGTATACACCTATATCCCATCTCAAAGCCTAGCAAAATCATGTTGCTGTGACCTTTATTTGCAAATTGGCAGCCATATTTGTTCTTTTTCTTTGAACCTTACTCCTGGACACACAGTTAGTGACACAGACTACATATTTGGCAGGCTCACACATCTACATAACGTCTTTTTGTCATATAGAAATTATAAAATGACTATGATATTGTGACCTTTTTTGTCTTAGTTTTTTATTAATGCCAAATGAGCTCAGGTCCGTCTGGATCTATTTTTATTTTATTTTATCTTTTGAGATCTGTGGACATTACCGGTTTGATAGCAAGTAGAGAGTCGATGGCTTTTAAAATATTTGGTGTAAAAATATGTACACTTTTTTGATAGTAAACGTAACTGACAAATTGAGGCTCATTTTGTCACTGAATTAGAATGTAATTATTAAATGTCTTTCCGTACCTGGGGCAGATGCGGCTACTGTACTGAGGAGGATGTCCTCTTGATTCAAGGTGTTTGCTGCAAAATTGGAGTCCCCGGTTACGATGTAATCGAAGGCGCACGGAGAAGTAAGATCTCCGCATAAAGCTACAACTTCGTCCTGTGTTACACCAGAATCGGTGATGTTCGGCTCAAATATGGGTACAAAACCAGGATCGTTGAAGTAAGTCCAATTCATCGCTCCAGCGTAAGTGAAACGTGAATCCGAAGGGTTTGTCATCCCTGCAAAAAGTATAAAGTGGCTAAATATTATATGCTGCAAAAGTATCACCTACTTTCCATGTGGTAGTGACCATCACGTTTCAGAGGGTTCAAATGGGAATTACCACACTCACTAGAACAAAAGAAGGCTCAAAATTTAATTCATCTGGTCATCTGGTTAGTTTGAAAATTACTGTAGTTAACTACTTTAAACGATTTTATTAAATGTAAAGGAATGGTGCTTAGTTAGATTGGTGCCAAGTTTAATTTATGAATCCTCCAAGTGACAAGGTTAGCCATCATCGCACCAAGCCTCTCTTTTGAATCTTTTAATGGTCTGCCATGAATACGCGTGAACAGCGGCAATGCCACAACATCGAGGTTTGCAATAGGTTGAATACAAGCTTGCCTTTCTTCACAAATGAAAAAACATCTTTTAAATGTAGTTATTGAAAAATACGTACAGCTTAGCCCGAAGTTGTTGTGAATTGTTTCGGTAGTAGAGTTTATTGGAATTACGTGTCCAGTACTGTTAGTTAAATCATCTAATGGGCTGCCATTTCGTACTCCAAGCAAACCTATTGTTGCTCCCTGTGAATAATATAAGGGAATATTTTTCAACAGTGACCAAATGTTTCTGCACGAAGCAGGTGAGGTTTGACGGTAAATTGCGAATTAATTTAACGCAGACCTTGACTTCTTACATTATATTGCTGAGGTAACGCCACAGTAATTGCCAGTGTTCGGTTGACTGCAATGACTGAGAGACCAACTCCACTTTCCAGCTGTACATCTAGTGCTTCCACCGCGGTAGGATCAGAAGTTGTCAACACTGTCCTTCTATCTCCAGCAGAATCTGAAGTAAACGGGAACAACGAGTTGTTGCTTACATGTGGACAAAAATAACTACAATTGTAAATGGCGTATTTCATAGCGCAAGATCATGTCACAACTTATATTAATCAGTTCATACCATTTTAAGGAAAATTTATATAAATTTGCTTTTTCATAAGATTAAATGCAATGCAATTTTGAGATTTGTTTAACACATTGAAATAACTTTGTTGCTGTTATTGTAAATTTAGATGTTTGCATTGTTCGGAAATATTTACTGTAGAATTCTTTGCTTTCTGTCAAAGGATTCGCAAAGTCGATGGATGTGCCATCCACAAAAACGGACAGTGGATTTTGACTGCCAGGAGCGGCCAACTCTATCTGCACCCGAGTTGTGTTAGATTCTGGTGATAGTCCTTCTTGTACAGCAATGGCTGTCATCACTGTTGCTTCACCCTGTCCGATAACTTTCAGGAGAGAGAAAATTTAAATGTGTCAGTTTAGTGATTATTCTTGTGTCCTCCATGTTAATTCATGGTCAATCTTTTTTTAGTGTACGAGATAGTTCTCATTAGAACATAACGTAAACGGTCGAGTCTACTTAATGTAAGTCAAACAAATAAATAAATAAATTACAACAAATCGGCAACAATATGTATCAAATACGGTTACTTTCTACATTCATACATGTATGTGATTTGATTAACTTACATATGGGCTCCATTCTTCCCTGTATATTAATATTTTCCATGACAGATAAAGTAGTGGTTCTGACCATCCAAAATTCGCCTGCACCGTTGAATGTGTATGGCAGTTTGTCCAGAGTGTACATATGGGGATCTCCATATGATCCACCTGAAAGAAAATGTGAACTATGAGTGAATGATGCAAAATGACTCACACTACCGTTATTGTACAATCATGCCGTCTCGTGAAATTGATCGAATACAAACGTTATGTATGTTCAGACGATGTTGCTGACTCAAAGAATGCAAAGGATTCCCAAATGGTTTTCATATTTTCTCGTTAATGAATTCAGTTTACCTATTCCCGGTGGTTCGTATGTATCACAATCTGGGGTTGGTCTTCTACTGGCGTAATTATTTTCGCAAGTAGTGAATAAATCAGTCCACGCACAGCACCAATAGTAAGGCACAACATCAGCGAACCAGTGCGACATGAGAGGTGCAAGACCGGGACCGAATGGTGCCGCACCGTCTGTGTGTACCGCTGACGAGTAGCTAGCATTAGCTTCATCACCAGAATACTGGAGTATTCCATCAACATAACAGCATCTGGTAGCAGCTCCGCTCGAACTATGATAAATGAGAAAATACAAGTTTTATTACCTTTGGGATAGTGTATCCAAACCTAGACCTTTTTTCAAATGTATTATTTGATGTCCCGATTTTCAAAAGGTGAGCTTGCCAGAACGATGGTTTATGCCGCTATATTTAGGTACTCAGTGATAGAATGATAGAATGAAATAAAAATAGGAAGTAAGGTGAAGAAGTAAATGATACAAATTTCACATAAATCGATAAAATAAATTAACACGTTTCCGTTACCTTGGTTGTATGGAAACGTAACAGTCGCTAAGGCCTTGAATACACGTAAGTTCCCCGTCTCCACATTGTGCTTCCCGTCTGAAGCGACCTACATCAGCCGATGCCTGATTTGGTGTACAGGGACATGTGATGGGACCAGACGCCGATGCGGGTCCTCCGCCGGTCCATAGGCTGCACATCCGACTGGGCCAGTCTGAGCCGTATTGTGCTGTTAGGACATCCGATACATACCATCCCAGAGGAATCACCTCAGTCCAAATGCCTCTGAATTTGTACAAGCAACTTTATTTAGTCGAAATGGAACATTCTCAAATTTATAATTAAACTGATAAAAACACAGACTGATCGCAGCTGTGCACGAGTCTACTCTCTGAGCTTCTTTGTGAAAAGGGTAAAACTCATGTGCAGAAGATGATCATAAAAAGTTTATGTCTGATTGTGTACTGACGATTACGTGACTTCTCCAGTTAACGATGAGTAATTTTTTATGCTCACACGTACCCAACAGTCGTAGGTTCACCAGCATCACTAGCCACTGTTAGTTTTATGGCGCCCATATGCCATTCACAGTCGTCCTCAGCAGTACATCTGTGCTCAGCTGGTAAAAACGACCATGTGCCAGTGTTCTGCACATCCTGAGCTAAAACAGCTAACATTACCCACTCACTCTGAAATAAAACAGGTGGAGATACAAGACACAGAGTATTGACTACATACCAAATACATGTATATTTACGAGTATTGGAAGACATGATAGCTGACATGCGAATGACTTTTCATAAAAAGGAATGAATACGTTTAATATTCCGTCGATGTCCGTTGTCTCTCGGTAACCGAACAGGCTGACATCTATTATTTGGCTAGTTGTGTTTTCCGAGTCCAGAAGCAATGGGTCCCAAGTCATTTCCAAACTTTCGGCGTCTGGACTGAACCAATCAAAAGAGTAGGTGAGGATAACATCTGGTTGCGGCGGCTGCGTAGGATCTGTCAAGAGATTAATGTTAATAAGTTAGTATGATTTTGATGAGGAATATGTGTGTTCTGCATGTTCTGCTGTATGCCTGCATTAGGTTATATTTTCTAAGCCTGATGTAGCTTACCAACGTAAATCTCTCCAAAATGTGTTTGCACTTGACCATCGATAGTCATAAAAACAGGAATGCTGCCAGTTTGTGTGAGGAGTGGTACTATGCATGCGGCCCTGTACTCGTCTACGATCGTAGCGGCTACTTCTGTACCATCTTGCGAACCGAACCTACAGGTTACAGTATCTGTCGCGCTTAAGCACACACTGTTCACAGAAACTTCATATCCTCCCAACACTATACCGCTGGATGGTGACACTGTCATGGGCCATTGTGGTGATCCTATTGAAGATGACACACCGTTATGTCAGTTCGGTTGTATTTTGTGTCGAAAGAATGAGGTACATCTCAGAAAACAACTATTCAGAAACTAATTGATTCATTTTGAGAACATTATAAATCGGAATAACACAAATTTTGCATGAGTAAGAATAGGTATACCTGGTACATGATCACCCGAGGCACATCCTCCTCTGTTGATTGTGGTTCCGGACACCTCGTAGATGAATCTACCTAACACGGATGGTGTTCCGGAGTTACTATCGATTTCAAGTTGGTTCTCATCAGACGAAAGCGGTAAAGGTGTGAATTCTAATCCTTCACCTCGATTAAAGCCCATCTACAATAATAAAACAGCATGTTAGACATAGGTCAATTCTTTTAGAACCATTTTCTTCATGTAGTGAGACATGCAAACTCGTCACTTGAGTGAAGAACGTAATATCATAACCAACCTGTGCCAAGAAGCAGTCAGGATAGTTTGGGGTTCTGGTTCCTGTCGCTGGATCACAAGCGTCACAACCATCACATTGAGCCGCTCCACCAATCCAGTTCACCTCAGCGTAGTTTAGAATTGTGTACGTTTCTGTGCCGTCTGTTAGTACGACTACTTGATATGTGTTTCTGTTTGGCTGAAAAAAGATACTTAATAACATAAAAATGACAATGTATCTGGAAACTTATACAGACATCATCCATCAATTACATGTATTATCATTACACTCGTTTCTTGTAAACTAGTGTGAAACTAGATGCCATGAGTTGTCACATTAACGACAACTGTAATATCTGTATATCTGGTATTAACATTACATTAACCGTTCTAAACAAAACTATAAAATGCATAGCTGACATTCTTGACTGACCATAAAGCCATAGCCAGCAAGTTCCCATACCCGCTGAAAAAGAGAAAGGTCCTGGAAAAGTTCAGAACTAATTGTTTTACAACCCCTCAGTCCACAGTTGTGAACGTGAGAACCTGCGTCACGAATTTTGCGTTACAATATTATTGGACTTGTCACATTCATTTTATGAGCTTGTTTATTTATTTACAAAAATCGGGAGTTCACTGATGTGGCAATTATTGTCATTCATAGTCTGTCTTTCCTATTTAGTTTCTAATTCTTTGCTCCCCGGTTGGGCTCAGTTAACGCATTTTAAACTACCAGCCCTACCATGAAGGGTAACTAATATAAGGCAAGTGAACCTTGGGCTCTGGGTGAGATATGTTTAGGGATGTGCGAGGCTGTCAACTGGGAAATAAATATTAAAGAGTTTCAGCTTGGAACTTTGGGTTTGGTTTTAATCTGGACTTGACTGGACTGGACTTAATCACTACAATACTTAAGAACTGCATGACGTTTTCGTCGTGACACTCAGATGATTATACATTTTCAGAATAGATTAATCTTTACTGTAAGCTGAATGATCTTACGTCGCCCTCGTATCTGTCATAGAGCATCTGGTCCCATGTGACGATAATGGCTTTTTCAGGATTAAATGTATCACTTGGTATGGCGGCCACAGTATCATTGTACAAAAGCTGAAGAGTGCGAGTATAAATCTGAAATAAAGGCATTTATTAATTTTAGACATTGTGATTTTATGGTAAACTGGCAAGATTACGATTTGACATAACTGTCATGCTTTGTGCGTTGTTGTTGTTATTCTTGTTGTTATTATTAGTGTTCGTAACTGTCAGTTTTCACAGTTAACTAGTTAGTTACAAGTTTCACATTCAACTAACTAGTTACAACAGTTATTGGCTCATTTGGCATAATTGCCAGAGCCTGTAGAATCATGAATTGTCTGTCGCCTGTCGTTGTCGTCGTTGTCCTGCGTTGTCATTGTCATTGTCGTCTGTGCACAGCTACCCTGAGCACACTATTGATCACAGAGACTTCATGTGTTACACAAATATGCACCTATGTCCTATCTCAAATGCCGGGGATATTACGGGCTATGCCCGTAAGCTCCGCCCCTAACACCCCAGATACCAGCCGCACTTACACAGACAGGGCACTAGAGCCCAGGGTACCACAGAGGTAACACCTACTAAGCAGTACATAGCAGGCTAGACAGCCAGTAACATGCAACCTAGACTTAGCTACTTACTACATGGAGGTCCTAGCCTATGAATGCTTTAGGATCAGAAAAATTTGATAGAATATGGACTAAATTTTAACAAAACAAATTTTGGATACCAGCATTTGCCGATGATTAACTAATCAAAATTTCTAAATTTATACAAGAATCATAAGCTTTATATTACATAAATTTCATATACCAGCATAAGCCAAGATTATATTCAAAAGTGCTACAATGGACAAATGGATGTCACTCCAATATCCTACTTTTATTCAAGAATATTGAAAGACACACACTGGTTTTATACATATTACCCTAATAAGCATAATTTGGATTACATGGCTCACTTATTGGACACTCACCAGAGTAGCTGTAGGCATACTGATAAAATCATATAAATTTCAATTCAGACTCAATACACACTTTAAAATATGGATTTACATCAAGTAGGTGTACAAGACCATACACTTCATAACAGATCTACATAGAACCCTGCATTGTAAGGATAACTGTGATGTTTTTATCAAAACATTGGAAACTATTAACAAAATTAACACCTTCCACCCTACATGAAATTGAAAGGTACACACAGTACAGGGAGCACAGCGGTTCTACCCACCACAAAATACTGCACCCAATGGCAACACCCCAACACCAGGCTTTGGAACATGGATTCCCCTTCACAGACATTTGACCAGAAGACTGCAAGAGAGGGCTAAACAAGAAAGGGAGAAAGAAGACAAAAAGAAAAGAGCAGAAAATTACAGGAAGAGAATATTTAAGAAGAGATGGAGTGGATACAACCTGGACCATCTAACCAATGAACAATTTCTCATTGACGAGGTGGATGGCATAGAAGATGATAGACCCCTCGCTGGTGCTATTATTAAACATTATGGAAACATCCAGACAATGGACAAAAAGGAAATAGACTCTATAACCAATAAGGTACTGTCCAAAACTTTTGTTACTTCGATACACCACTTGTGTAACATCATTAAAACACAAAATTGCCGATATCGAAATTTACTTGTCACTTTTGCACGAATACATTTAAAGTGCAGACGGGATGTTCAGAAATTAACACAATCACACGAGGCATGCTCAAATGCCAAAATTACACAAACAGAACTAAAAGACATCAGACAGGAGATTGCCAGAGTAAAGAACGAATTGACTCAAATCACTGATAATCATTCAAAAATAACACTAAAATACTCCAAACAACGTACAAAGGCCACACTAAACTTGACTCAATTACCAAATACTGAATTCCCTTTAGCTGACTCAATAAAAGTTCCAAAGATGGACAGCAAAATTGAGACCACATAGGAGATGGACAGCAATCAAACTGCTGATGAAGCAGATACTGTAATAATACAAGTTGATCCCTCAGAGGACAACTTTACTGACTGCAAAGAAGACCCAAGTAGCTCTCTGATTCAAACACCCTTACTAGTTGACAATCTTTTACCGGTGATAGCCAATGAACCAGTAGCACCAGAGTGAACTCAAACCCCATCCCGGGAAACACCTCCCGCTACACTCTCAGTCAACGCCCCACAAACCAACAAACCTGAGCTAGATTGGGATCCTCTGAATGCAATATCTCCCAGACAGCCAGCTCCACAAGATGACTGCGGTGACAGTGCCCCAACCCACCATTTACCAGAAGATGAGGACTGGGATGTGGAGCTCAATGCCACAGCAACATCAGTGGTTACACCCATGAGCCCACCCTCCACTGACTGGAATTTTATACTGGCAGGAGCTGAGCGTGTCTGGTGCCTGCACCTCTCACTATACTCAGGCCCACCCACATCCATGAGAAACAGAAGACACAACATCAACAGACAAAACAGGTTAATAATAACTACTGCAGTAATCTTACACACAATGGCCAAAATGAGCAAGAATCCAAACCATACAGGAACACTCAGGTGACTTCAGACCTTCCAGTGTATGCTTATGGCAGAAATACATGATAAACCGAGGCAAGAGAGCATAGAAGATTAAAATTTCTGTGTAAAATCCACCAAAAACAACACAATCAATGGCTAAGTAGAGAAGATTACTCAGACTAAACTAGAAAAATTATGACAATTCATAGAGATGTACCTCCACCTAATTTTAAGGTAAATCTGGACCTAAAATGTGCTTATAACCAAATTATATTAGTGAACAATATGGCTTCACAACAATTAACTGATGATACTTCTTCGGAGGAAGAACGAAACCCACAATTAGCCACCACATTTGAAGAGAAACAGGGCAGTATCCCTGGATCAGCTTTAGCAACTGGTAAAGCATTGAATTTAAGACAAGCAGAAGCCAACCCCTTAGTCAAAAGAGGTACTAGGAAGAGGAAACCAAAGAAACAAATCAAAAAGTTGGATCCCAAAAACAAGAGTGACAAACAGATACAGACTCACAAAAAGGAGCCAAGCTCACACAATCAGTATAAAGACAAGTCCACTTCTTTATAAGTGGCCTGACAACTACTTTGTGTAAACTGTTCAAACACAACTCATTTAAGCATTATACAGATATATGACAATGTTATATCACTACAATGGTACACTTTTTCAGAAAACTTAAAATTGAACACTCAATTTCAACAGCCACTGACCCTTGGTCAGAGGGCAAAGAACCACTGGCAACATTGCCATTCTCTGCAATCACTCCTGCTCAACAAACAGATAGTCTATACCCCAATATAGACCTGTTGATGGAAGAAGAAGATCCATCAAAACCCATCTCCTCCTATGAGCCACTATCATACTTCGTGGACAGAGAAACACAAGCAACCCAAAGAGATCTATATTCAGTTCTATCAGAAAGCCATAAACAATACATTGGAATGGCTACCAGTGGAGCCGATGATTACCTACACTCAGCATCTTCAAATCCTACAAGTGAAAACCAACTGATCAATGATCAGGTAAGATTAGAAGGCAATTATTCTCCTACCCACCAAAACCCTGCAAGTATGACTAAAGAAGACATATTTGCCATAGACTCAGCCATAAGAGATGCATATTCACAGGTTTTGCAGATCCTGGCAAGGCTAGAAGCATATATAGAAAGCAGAGAGGGAAAATTAGGAGATTTTGTTGATTGTTATTTATTTCAGGATTTTGTACAGTTATCAATTAAAAGGCAACACCCATTACAACCAGATACATGGGTATCAGAACTAATATGGTTCCTCCCCATACAAGACTACCCAGATTTACATCCATATTTGACCTATTTAAGCAGGTACAAGAAAGAATATGAACAAGACCAACAAGAATTAGCAGACGAAGAAGCAGAATGGGAAGATGTTGAAGATGAAGAAGAGACAGATGAGAACAGTGAGTTAGAGGATGAGCAAGACACAATTATTAAGGAGGATATACATTATATTGACTTCGATAATAATGACAATACTTTGACAGGTGCTCAGAACACATCCACTCCCAATCAAGACCCTACTGACAACACTAATGATACTGCTTTAGAAATTTCAGATGAAGATGACAGTAGACTACCTGAAGAGAGAACCAAAATTGTGGAACATGAACAAAACAACAATGGGGCCAGACCAAAGAATGCTAAGACTCCTCAATCACCAGTCACAAACCATGACCAAGTGATTACAGAACAAGTGCTACTGCTAACAATGGCACAAGTGCAAAAGGCACTAGACAACCAACAACAAGCCACTGCAGCTATTCATAAATCTCTTTCT
>JBCAUI010164088.1:0-17615 GCA_038406195.1 Haplosyllis anthogorgicola
ATTTGTAAGAAATTTTTTTCAACATCTCTGTAACCTGAATTAATTTTAAAAAAGTTTTTTCCTAACAAATAATTTTTGAATCATAAGTAAAAATTACTGTATCTGTATATTTTATCATTTCAAAGTTTACAAAAATAATTTTTACTGTAACATCGATAAATTCTTCAAAAATAAATGGCAAAAAAATAATCTGATAGAATGGTTTGGTAATGAGAGACATGCCTCTCAATATGCACATCCAGTCAGTCTAAACAAGGGTGTGAGATGAAAAGTAACACTTCTCATTGCCAAGTTTTTAATCTGGCTTAATTGTGAAAATATGAGCAAAAATAGAAAATCCTTTGCATACATTCAAATCTAAAGGAGTTAAAGGTTGTTGGTATGTACATATTTCGATTCAATAATGAAACTACTCTTCAGAAAAGAGCAAAGACAATTACACAATTTAACACTGACCTCTTCTAGTCAGTATTAACTGGTGTTATTTTCTTTTCTTCTTTTCTGTAAAGAATTTAATTACTGAATATAAATTTGTGCATACCAACAATCTTTAACTCCCTTAGATCCGAATGCACACGAGGGATTTTCTTTTTTTGCTCATATTTCCACGACTAAGCCAGATTAAAAAAATGGCAATTAGAAGTGTTACTTGGCGTATCACACCCCTGCTAATAGCGTAGGGTACGCTCTTTTAGTTTCGTACCACTTACCTGACTGTACAGTCAGCAATTAAGTCATTTGACACAGCACGAGGAATTTTGTGTCCTGAAGAGCTTGTTTGACTTCTAATTAAATTGAAATGACACTCTGAAACAATTATTTTGTTTCAATGTACGTTACAATGAAAAATTTATATAATCTTCACGATTACATTTTCCATGGTTGTTGGTATTAGTTTAAATATTTTTAAAATTTGTAAGTAAAACTTATTTTAATAAAATCGTATATTTACCAATATGTTCAATTTAATCACTATTTCGAAGAAAAAAAAATTGTTCATCTAATTTGTAATTCATTTTAAGAAGTTTATCTTGAAATGCGACGAAAACCTGCATGTGTACATTGTGAATCACTGGTGCAGCCATCTACTTGTTACTTACGACAGATGTCTGTAAAACAAAAATCCTTGTCGTGCCGTGTATTTGTTCGTTTGGTGTTTTTTTTCATTTTGATTGCTGTTTTATTTATTTATTTATTTATTTATTTTATATTTTAAACGTAACATTTATATTTAGCACGAACTTTCCAGACTCGCAACAACTTTATATATTGTTATTTGAAAAGTCGAAAGTAACTAAAGGCACCCCATTTTTTTAAAAGAAATACACCTGAAATAATTGTTATTCGTGCCTGTAATAGCTATGAGGAAAAGATAGGATATTAACTAAGTCGCATTAAAAATCTGAAAATAAATTAAATAGGTGGGAAAGTATGTGTGAACTGACAAACGACAAAAGTTTACGGATCGAAGATTTCAAACTTTTTTGTCACTTGTCGCAACAGTTTGCTTGGATCGGCTCCTATTACGGTCATGTTTCACGAACTTTTTAGGACATTCAACACGTTTATATACAGACAAATACATGTACAGATCTGTGCATATTTCGTAAAAGAGGATGTAATTTTAAATCAAAAATTTTACGTTACCGACTTAACATTTAATGCAATTGCCATCATATTTTTATCGTATTTTTTGTCTCTGTTGAAATTTTGTACAACTAGCATTCACAAAAAATATGCATAATCTTAGTATTCTCTTTAAACAGTTTTAAACAAATTTCTCAAAATAAAAGACAGTGAAAAAATTACCTGAATACAATGGCTTTAGTAAAGACAATTAAAACAAAGAAGTCAACGTGGGATGTTGATATAAACGTCACACACGTGATTGGAACAGGAGCATTTGGAATTATCTACAAGGCTGATGATAAAAAGGGAAACACCTGTGCAGCCAAATCCATAGAGCGTAGACAGGTCCCTCAAATGTCTCTGGATGACCTGAGTAGATTTCTTCAATTGGATCATCCGAACATTATTGAAATATTTGATGTGCATCAGGAGGGAGGTCAGTTCTGGCTGTTTATGGAGTTTTGTTCTCATGGCGATCTAAATAAATTCTATGAAACCACAGAGCTGGCGTACAGGGAAAAGTTACAAATTATGGTGCAAGTTGCTCAAGGCATTGAGTACCTACATAGTAAGAATATAGCACATAGGGACATTAAACCTGCAAACATGCTTGTTGCCTGTGATAGACCCATCTGGTTGAAGCTGACAGATTTTGACTTCAGTAAGTTTATTGATGATGCATTGAGAACTTCAGTGATGCACACAAATCTGGGAACTCTGGCCTTCCAGGCACCGGAATTCTTCCTTGGAAATATCAGGTAAGAAGTTTAACTAAAGTAACAATAATACTTTTGTAGATTTCATAATACAAGTCCAGAAAAAATGAATTATATTAGCTAGTAAATAGAGTCTGTTCTGAAATTTGCCACGCTCGTTTTAACACGTAATAACGACTCAAAACTGCTGCCAAAACTTTTCATATACTTTAGTTCAACAGTTGAACAGAATCTTTACTTGTTGCTCTGCCAAACTTTACTTTTTTCAGCACGGCCAACAGCACCAGCTGTACATGCCGTGTTCATGTATCTGAATGCTTCCAGGATTCCCAGAAAATAAGCCCTGGGCTGAAACATGGGAATTGGAGTTATTTTTTTTGATTATGTTGTAAACATTCAAAAGCCCATGAGTTTTCATTTGCTGATTCATTAATAAAACTGAAGGCATATTATTTTATGACTATGCCATAGTCATAGATACTTTACACAAAAATGAGAATACGCATGCCGTATACATTCTGCATTAAAATGCGATTTCCCAGTGCCAAATCGGTAGTATAATGATTGCTTGTATGCAAGGAGAAAGATTCTGTTACTCCAAGTGTATAAATGTATCTCTTCCAATTGGGTGATTTCACTGAATAAGCTAATGGACTTCAAACATGGAACTTAATTCCGGCATTTTACTCATTAAAAACACCTACAAAAATCCTGGATCCTGATTTGTCTGCGATCCACAATTGTTTTTATGTTCCCAGTGTATCGTGTGCCCCGAACCCAACACAGTTTAGCTGCTATTAACATTTTAATGTCTATACTTTCAGTATTGGATCTAAGAGTGGGGCTGGCTTTAGGGGCCTGGGCCCCCCCCCCCCGACCCCTGTTAAACCATGTTTGTCCGCCATTTTGGGCCCCCTCTCCGTCTGTAAAAACATGTTTGCCGACCATTTTGCCCCCCTCTCGAACTAATTTAAAAGATCCGCTACTGACTTTGTTCGTACACCCACAGATACCACAAGAACGTGGACACTTTCGCAGCCGGTCTCACGTACCTCGCCATGCTCCAAACCAAGAAGGGAAACAAGATGCTGATGCCGCAAATAGAGAATCCTAAAGACCCAATGGAGATGAACTCTCCTATCGGCTTCAGCCTGGCGAACCGCATACGTAACAAGACTGAAGACCTGATGGTGGTGAAGGTGACGCCCTCTAGTGAGACCGCGGAAGTGAGGAGACTGATCCAGAGGATGACGGCCGCTAAGTCAGCGGATCGCCCGTCAGCTACTGACGTCTGTCAATCCCTTGCTAAGGTATTTGTGTGTTATATATCTCGGCACGGGAGCAGGTGAAATTAGACGATGGATGAAATTTAAATTCTTGCGATATCCCTGTCTGTGCCTGAAGAACAATACATTTGTAACATGATGCAGTATAACCACGGTTGTTGTGAGGAATTCTCCTCAATGACGTTGAGGGAGTTCCCAAAATGCATAACCAATGAGAAGCTGTTAGCATTAAGTGTATAAGAGATTGCAAGCTCAATCTCTGGGTTGCCTATTGTTGTGATGTAAGGATCCACTGTTCAGTACACTTGGCATCAATAAACTATAGAAAACCATTATACACTTTTTTGGTCTCTTTGACTAGAAATGTCTGCGAAGCAGTAAAAGACTGCCCGAGTGCAATTATAGTAATTTTAGATTATATTTTAATAACCTGGTATCTCACAAGGTTAATTGTGCGTTATTTGGAATTTCTTATACTCTTGAATTACAGTATTATTTTTGACATAAATTACAAACGAGACTTTCTATCGCTCCTGAATTTAATGACATAATTTCCGGTACAAAACAAAAGGGCGGTCATTTTACACGTAAACAGGGCTAGACTGTGCTGCCACTTCCACCCGCCTAAACATGCTTTGCTAATATATGAGCCAATAACACAATTAATAAGCCATCACACAAAATCGTATAGATAGTCCTGAATTGCTCTGCCTGTTTAGTGTTACCACCCTCTCATTAGATCATATTAACTTGAAATGGAAACTTTTAAATAGTCTAAAATATAGAAGATATATCCTTTGCATTACACGTACATAGCATTAACGAAAAGCACTGTACATTTTCCAGGTATCAGCTGACTCGAGAATGTATGAATACATTTTCCATTTACCAAAACCTGCGACAAGTACTTATCAAAAACTGGTGAACCAGAACTCAGATAAGCCACCCTCTCCTTCAGACAGCAGGCACAAAACCGATACGCCATCCTTCTCTGCTGTCTCCAGACAGACGAAACCCCCAGTACCACTTCCGGTTTCCAACTTCAAGGCCGATTTGCCCACACCGCAAATGCTGAGGGAACAGAACATCCAGTATGGAAGACAAAAACGATCCTTGGAGAGGGACCAGAATGGGGTTCTTAAACCATATCCTCTCTCCAAGTTCAAGCAGGATGTCTTCCGACTGAAAGATTACGAAACTGTAGACAATAAAGCAATAGAGGTAGCTATGCCACTTTATTAAATAGAAATGAGGGGGTTTTTTTTGCTAATTAAGTGCAATTTTAAATATGAATACAGCAGGGCCTCTTTTAAGCGACACAATCTTTTGCTTCACAAAAGTAGTAAAAACGAGAGTGTCGCTCAAAGGAAGTGTCGCCAAATGGAGGTCCAAAGTAGTTCCTCTAGGCCTGGGCTTTAGGCGCCCGTGAATGAAGTGTAAGTTAGTAAACCATAACGCTAAATTCTTTAACTACAACAAACTGTATTGAGTTTGAGCAGCACCGGATGGATAATAAAACAGTATAGGTTTTTCCTAATTCTTTCGCCTGCTAAATTAGGCAGATTTGGCAGGGAATTTATACTATTTTCAGTAAAATAACCTAAAGTGGTCCATGACTAATTTCAGTTCAGGACTGAATGCAGTCTTTTCAAGTGACTACTTTCAGTCCTGTACTAAAACTCGTCTAAATTTCCCTACCAAGTCTGCCTAATCTGCCAAATCTGGCTAATCTGCCCAATCCGGCAAAAGAATTAAGAAACACCTCCAGTAATCATTTCGTGTTTTAAACTGAGAAATAAAACGCACTGTCCAAACGTTTCAGGCGCCAGATTCACTCTTACAAGGACCGCTCAACAAGCTGGTGGAATATCTGACGCGACCGTGTCGGAACCAGATGCAGAAAGCACGAGCACTATTCAGGTTTACGTTACAAAACACCCAATATATTTGTCACTCTATGGGGATTTCGCGCTAGAAGATGCCGCCTTCTATGCATGTTCCATAGACCATCAATGGGGATTCTCGATTTGAGACAAATATTAGGACCACACTCCTTAAATACAAATTGTTGCTATACTATCTGATAATGTCTGGAGGAAAATGTTCTGTAGTAGTTAAATATTCACCACAGATAAAATGTGCAAGTTTGTTTTTAAACTTCAGTTGTGTTTAAGAGCATTTACGGACTCCTTGAAAACCAAATGTGTTATGTTTATATTAATGTTATAGTCACACAAATTAAAAAAAGACATTATAGTGATCTCAGCATGTCTAAATATTTAGGATAAAATTTCTAAAATTCAGATTTAAATTCAAAGTTAATTAAAACCAACTAAGGATTTGTGATTACATTCGGTAAAAAATGTGAATTTATGTTGTGCATACACTACATAACACAGCCTAGTTTTATCATTAATTAAGTGAAGCAAAATTACACTGTTTCACTTCAAAGTTTTCCTTTAAACATGTAGATGTTGTGATTTACTTTTTAGGTGGTTGTCCGTTCAGAATTTAGCTGCAGTAGACAGGAGTAAGTCTGCAGGTGACGACACGGTGTACAAGTGGCTTCAGGACAACGCCGACAACCATCACTACAACAGGTGCTACCAGGACATGTGCAGGTACTCAACTAGCTTTGTTCATGTAAAATTGTTCTTTCATTGCCGGATCTGGGGAAGGGGGGGGCGCAGGCGCCCCTCCCTCAACGCCCCTAATTTCTTAAAATTTCATAGGGTTTTGGTAGAAAATGTTGAAGGACGCCCCTTCTCCATTTAGGAAAAGCTGAGTAAGAAATATATTTTAAAAAGTCTGGTCAAAGGTTTCTCGTGTCTTCCGTTTACAATATAAGGGAAATGGCTATTTGTTTTTGGGGTCATTTAGCATGTGCGTCACTGTGACATATTTGTGATTTTGCTGCGATATTTGAGTTTTAATTTGTTCCCTTCTCCTGGGCAGAACGCTGATGACATGAGTTTTATATTGTGTCCAATGATGCATCTATTTATCTTATATTACTGATATTACTAATATTTACAATTATGATCTATATTTCTATCGCAGGCTCGCGGGTATCACATCTATACAGATAGACGGGTACGTGAAGGGAGAGGGGTACGAACCTGGCGACAGTTTAGACGATCACAAGAGCTACTGGCTGGCCGTACTCATAGGTAGGGACAGTGCAGCTATCTGATGTGCTGCTTCTTTTAGTGTCATAAGACCAATTCAGTAGAATATTTCCCATTTAAACTGTTGCCTAAATCCAAATTGAGAACACATTTCTCAATAGTCAAAGGGAAAAGTACGAGTCATAATTTTTTATTGTAAGGCTTTTGCTAACTCTAAACCAGCACAGCGGAAGATTTTGTTGTTTTTTTCAGGAACTCTTTGTGGTATCTTGTCATCCACTTTCATACCCCATCTGACATGTACCAATGTTATTGTTTTACCTTGTTACTTTGATACATGTCTAACATTTTGTGAATAACTAGAAACTCATCAATATGATGATCAGATCATGAAATTACTATTAAGTTAAACGCCCCGCAGCAATTGAATTTCATGCTGAGCTCGTTCAATTCAATTGCTGCAAGGCGCTAAAATTTTGAAAGTAATTTCGTGATCTGGCGTAGGCGTCAAGAAAATCAGACATCTCGAGATTTGACGAAACTTTATGGTCATTGCAATTCAAATTGTAGACTATGTCAGGAAATTGGTCATTTTTGCTATTACAAGTGAAGTGTGTGATAATATGTGATAATATGTAAGCAAATGAACCAAAGTTTATCGGTAAAAAAACAAACAAAAACGATGGGGCAGGACCTTAAATCCATTGTGCATTTGTATTCTGATGGTGCACTTTTCAGACGACTGCTGGAGGCTGGTGGACGTGTACTGGGCGTCTCTCAGCGTTTTCGGGGGTGGATCCGGGGAGTGGGTTCTACTGGACGACAGCGGACAGGCGAGGAAGAACCCCTTCTCTCCGAAATCAGTGGCGCCCCGAGCCTTTGTGAACAAGGTTGTTGAGACGTACTTTCTTGCGGATCCTCACGAGTTCATTTTCAGGTAACTTAGATATTTAACATACAAACAAATGAAAATCGATGGATCAATACGGTACGAAGTGTATCTATTTTGTCCGTCATGTGTCAGTACACGGAATTCGTATCAGTTTGCGAAAAATGGTGCATCTAAAGCACAGTGTGAAATTTTTATGTCATTGCTTTTGTTCTAGACGTTTCGAAACTGATACAAATTCCGTGTACTGTGTCACAACTGTGGGGTGGCAGGAAATTCCTATGCTTTACTATTCCAGTTCAGCACACCATCAAATAATTTTATCTATAAAATCGCACTTTATAAGACACACTTTGCACCCTACTGGCAATTATTTTAGGATTGAACTTATAATGCTTCTCAGTACTTTTGGTTGGCTCAGACCAGAGAATTTTGCAGTGTTCGGTGAGAGAGTCGAAAGCTTAGGCTGCTAGGTCAAGGTCAAGGTAAAGATAAAAACAACGTCATGGCATAATTTTTCAAACGTTCGCATTTTTCGTCCGTTTCCACGACGCTCATTGATCTATTATGAAATTCTCTTAAATTTAATTTATAAACCACGCAACATGAAGCTTTGTGAAGGGTCCGTCAAACCCATTTCCAAAATATCAAATGGAGTTACCATATTATATAAGCAGATGAGTGATTAATTAACTCTCAGATTAACATTTTGTTAGAAAAACGATGCACTATTAAAAAATATAATTATTTCAGTCACTATCCAACCACTGGTGATGAGATGCAGCTGCTGGCTTCTCCTGTATCACTGAAGGAATTCACTGAAATGGCGTACCTCAAACCTGCCAACTTTAACTTGGGAATACAGGTACTTCTGTACATGTACGCTGTTAGCGATATACTTTAAAAAATGTTGAGGCAACCCATCGGCTAAAAATTGTGGGATAAAATGTCCTTTGTTCTTAGCGTGAAGAAAAGTTCAGCTGTGCGCGAATTCTCTTGTTTCCAAAATTAAGTATGAATCTTGATCTAATTTAAAACAATATTTTCACGGTATGGTCGCATTAAATTTTTCATTAAATGCTCAGCTTTGAAAACCAAGTTTAATACCCTTGCATTTCTTACAGTTGATAAGCCACACAAGATGTGTGCTGGAAGCCTTTGAGGGTGAATGTGAACTAGAATTCGACCTTCCACAAAAAGAGGCACTGAAATTTTCTTACAGGTTCATTCTTTCTCTTTTAAACAATATATATCAAAGATAAAATTAGTCCCTCTTCCATCTGTGACGATTTTGCTCTTCAACAAACAAAAAACTCCATGCTCTGATGTCTTCTTGATTCAAACTGATAGAAATCCCTCGATCAGAAATGAGAAATGTTGACAAACATGTTTAAAATCAGTTTGAAAAATGAGGCAATCCGCCGTCTATCAGTGTACATTGTAGCACAGTGTTCACCCAATCACACTCGATATCATTACGTCATTTTGTGCATGCAAGGACAAGAACAAAAAGCCTTCATCAGAGTAGAAAATATACATTGGATTTAAGGTCCGTCCGGTGCTGCCCCCATAATATTTTTTAACCGATGAACCTTTGTCCATAAGCTTACTATGGGAAGTCCAACACTTCACCTGTAATAGCAAAAATGACAAATTTTCTAATATACAATTTGAATTGCAATGCATGTATTCCTTAAACTACTTTTTCCTGTATCGATTCATTACAAACATTTTGTTTCATTTTGAGAAGAGTGGAGTTATTTGTTGTCGTCAATGAATAAATCAATAAATGAAAATATAATGTACAATAAAATAAAATAAAACAAGTTAACGCAAATCTGGTGTGCCCAACCGACATAGTACTTGTATGTAATGTACTTTTCTCATATTTAAGGTTGTGGATGTCGACTAAGGAAGGGAGCAGCACGATATTCCGCGGGATAACGCTGGCGAGGTTCGTCTACATGGAACAGAGGAAGGGGGCGCTCAGGTGCAGGATCGTTTTCCCCGCGAGGGGGCGCTACAAGTTCGAGCTGTACGGGAGACGATCACGGGACGAGAATAAGAAACATTTACTGGTAGGGCTTCTGAGAGCACACAATTGATACGAATTCTGTGTAATGTCCTGAGAACAAACACTCTGTCCATTTCCAAAAAAGTCGTTTTGCAAAGTAAGGCCGGAATACAGGATGCAATACAAACGTTTCAAAACATCACCAGATCATGAAATTACTATAGAAAGTTAAGCCAGCTCGTGAAATTCCTATCATTTTGTGAATGGAGAGAACAAAGGAGAGAACGAAAGAATTTCATGGTGTGCATTTGATGCGCTATTGTCCCAAAATGATGGAAATTTCACCCTTTGCGTCCCGTGACAATTGAACTGAATGAGATCAGCACGAAATTCAATTGTTCCAGGGCACCTAACTTTTTATAGTAATTTCATGATTTGTACTTATAGCAGAGAGGTGAAAAATATTAAATCCTGGTTTGTTCCTACCAGATGAAACTGTCTATGCGTATCACTATTTGATACACATTGAATAAGCAAAATACAACTTTATGGTTTTAAATCATTTACGATTATATTACATACTGGATGTACGACCCAACAGGCTATAATATAACTCACATGACTATGTTCTGTTAAAACAATCAGCAATTTGGAGAATTCAAGGTGTTTGACCTTATTGGTATAAATCCCTTGCTCTTTTAAAATGATAGCGGATAACAACATTAAAAATAAACACAATATATGCTCTTTGATACATACAAATTTCGAAGTCAACTTTTTGTTTCCGCAGGTGTGTGCTTACGTCATCAAATGTGACGGAGTTCGAGACGTCATCCGCGCCTTACCGGAAAACACACGGACCGAGTGGGGACCCGGAGAAGACTTAACCGAGGCGGGGCTCGAACCAATAACACATAAAGAGGGGATTATAGAAGCCGAAGACGGGCCAATTCGGGTTTGTCAAAAGACATGTCTTACTTTGAATAAAAGCAAACCGCCCATTTGGAATACAATATTTAATTGTTGTTAAAATGAGAGAAATTCCAAATTTATGGAAAATTCGCTAGCATTTCATGCTTTGCAATACTACAGTGAGGTAGGGGAATCGCTGCATGGTGACAAATTCTTTAGTATTGTTAAAAGACGATACAATATCTTTCAAATTTGATTTGCAGATGCGTTACAAAGTGAAGAAGAAAGTGGAAATCCTGGCTGAATTACACGACAGTAAGAAAACAGTGGAGGAACTGGCAAAGTTCATCGTTCATCAGAAAATCAAGGATGAGATTGTCATCACAGCCAAGATCCCAGAACCTGGTGACTACGCTCTTCAGATTTACACCAAAGAAGAGGGTACTGAAGGCTCCTACACCTGTGTCTGCAGCTATCTAGTCACAGGTGACAAAGCAGCTATTGACTCCACACCTTATCCACACCTTTCTAACGGCAGGCTCGGTCCACTTGAAGGTAACAAGGACTTGAGGGTCACCCCTAAAAGCCACACCTCCGCTCTGATTGAGGCTCCAGAAAGTGGAGAACTGGAGATCACCATGACAACTCCTGTGCCGTGTGACATGTCGACTAAATTCTTGTTTACAACCCAGGGCAAAGAGGAAAACAAAGATGCGTTTGTGTTCCAGACCCAAACTGAGAAAGAGGTGACATTTCAACTCAGAATTCCAGAGCGAGGAAATTATGCCTTCAAGATTTATGGCCTGCCAACTGGAAAAGGTACCAGCCATCCGATGATATATAGCTACGTCATACAAGCCCAATATCCAAAGGAAAAGTGTTTACCGTTTCCAGAGAGATATACTGAATGGAAGACAGGGTGTAAACTCCTTGAGCCAAAAGATGGTGTCCTACCTTCCAACCAATCAGTGCCTGTGGCTGTAAAGGTCCCAGGAGCTGTGAAGATGGCCATGATTGGTCAACCAGACTGGACCTACCTGACGAAAGGAGCGAATGGGATCTGGCGCTGTGACGTCACAACCGGAAATGGAGGAGACGAAATTCCGTTGGTTGCACTTTTAACAGCTGGAGGAACTTCTTATTCTCATCTTTTGAAATATAAGGTAGACACATTTTTTTTGTTTAAAATCAGAATAAATTCTTAACATGTAAAAGGTGTGAGTTTCCTGCTTTAAAATCTAACTAGTATCATTGACGTCAGTAAATATTCTTGTCAATATTGAAATGATTTAATTAACATTGGTTAATCAATACCACAGGATGAAATAATCTATCCGAGAAGCCACAATCCTTGTGTTGACCGGAAAATTAAGCGTTCATTTGCCTACATTTTTTACGAAAATTTCAGAAATATCAAGCTCTCTCGAAATATTATTCTTATTATGTTTCTGTGTAAAACTGTCAGTAAATGACATGCTTATATCCCCTGTCAGGTGGAAAACGTAGACATATTGAGGACAAGGATCAGAGACCAACAGAGCCGAAAACAGGGTGCAAAGCGCAGGACAACAATGGACCTGGAGGAGAAAGCTCAGAGACTGGATGAGTTTTTCCAAGTACAAAATGGTAAGTAAATAGTTCCTTAAATAAACGATTTCATATCATTTTTAGACCGCAGAAGTTGACATTATATACAGCTTTAATTCCTGTGTATACTTTGGTATTGCAGTTTTACACACCATCACATTATTTTAGCCTTAAAAATGTACATTGCACACTTGGATGGTGGGTTGAATGACCTTGCATATCAAAAACTCATTTTTATTTGTAGTTTTTCAAGTATTTAATTAATAAAAATCATAATATCTTTTTGGTGCTGCACCCTTCCATAGGACAGACACTAAGAAACTACGAGTAATATCCCAATAGAGAACACCCAATATATTTGTTATTGAATGAGCGCGCTCCCATTATCTGTCGCAAATCGAGAATCCCCGTTGATGGTCTACAGAGTATGCATAGAGGACGGCATCTTCTAGTGCGAAATCCCCATAGAGTGAAAATATATTGGGTGTTTTGTAACGCCATTAAATTACCATTAAAATTTCAAATTTTCATCATCCCTTGTGATAGTAAGATTACTGTTTTTATAACACATTTTTCTCTACATCAATGGAAGATTTGGCTAAAGCGGTAGAAGCCAGGGATGTGCAACAGCTGAGAAGAGCGATCAGCCAGGTGGAGGAGAAGCGGTACATCGGCAGACTGAAGAAACAGCTAGGTGACGCCAAGAAAGTGCTCGCTAAACTCTCCAATGCTGAAAGCTAGAAGTTTCCAATCAGCAGAAGAAATTCCTTTCTGCAGAAGATGAAATTCATATCAGTTTTGGAACAATAGCTCATCAAAAGGACAGCATGGAATTCTTATCTACTCTATTTTGCTCTGTATGTTTTGAAATAGATAGATATTTCGGGAGTTGTTTTTGGAACAACATAATTTCATACCATGCTTTTTATTCAGAGTTAACATCACAGCCTAAAATTCGTTTGATTTTAAGGGTCTTAAATCTGTGCTCAACTGTTGGTAGATCCATTTATGTGGAAATTGTATTTATATGGTATCCTGTTGGTGATTACGGATCTCTAAGATTAATTAAGTTTCTTGTTGTGAACATTGTGTCGATCTAAAAAAGAAGCATAACTAAAACTTTTGCCTGTATTGAACTAATGTTAATCTGATTTTTGTTTTCAAAATTCAGATTGTAAATGAAAGGAATGAAGTATGAGATGTGATTACAAACTGTAAAATGTGTAAAATAACTTATCATTATGATTGTACATAGCGAGTACGTAAGATAATACTATAATGTAAGTGGAGGTTCAGAATACCAGTTTATAAGGTATTTGGGGAAATATTTCTGTGAAATTTGTATGTTAAATGTAAACAATATCCTTTTTTACTCTTCCAAATCATGACATCTCTATCAGTTTGGGAACAATCAAAAGTTCAACGTGGCATTATCTTTTGTTCTGTACGTTTCCTAATCGATAAGAATTTCATGATTTAACAAAAATCATCAAATCTCCATCATTGACACAGTTTTAGAGTAGCAGTATAGGTTTCTCTATTTGCTAAATTGTGAAACACGATACAAAATATGATGACGCTGTAGTAAATATTTTGGGTGGCAATTTATAGTAAGTGACATCATCAAACACTTTTACATTCGAGGTTTTTACTAAATCAGTTTTTACCTAATTAGCCTAATTCACCTAATTGAATATATCTGGTTTAAAATAAATTTTAGTAATTATATCAAAAATAGTAAAACTAAAATCAGTCAGATTACTATCTTTAGTATAATTTGATACTTATTTTAGTTTAAAATCTGATATACTACAATTGGTAAAATTACTTAAACTTGAATATTTACTATTAATTGAAACTATGTTGTATATAAAATTAGGTAAATTAGTCTGATTGGGTGAATTAGTCAAATAAAATTGAATTAGTAAAAACCTCAGATGTGAACTGTATTTTGTGTGTTTTTTCACATAAACTATTAACAACATTTAATTACATTATTTAATTGCAAAATTAAAGAAACAAATAGATTAAACACAAAAAATAAACCAGTGTTCTATTTGAATAAACAAGTATTGATTTTATCAACTCTTGAATTGTTTTTATCAGTGACTTACCAGCAACCTAGTTTTCGTAGTTTATACTTATCGACAGAACTTTAATGCTTTCGTTTTAGAATTAAGATATTTTACTATAATGTTAAAGAAAATATAAATGTAAGATAAGAAAGACCTTTCACATACGAAAAACAGTAAAGTCGGTGTCAACTGACGTCTGCACAGTGCTTAATTTTTGCCACGTTCCTCTGTAGTTTCTCGTCCAGATGCTTGTCTTTCTTTTGTCTTCTGCAGGGGTGTGATACGCCAAGTGACATGGACTTGTGTTCTTGCAGACAAGGGATAACGAGAAAATAGTTGACATAGGCTTTTTCAAAAACAGTGCTTTAAATGTTATTTGATTTCATTTGATTTGTATCATGAAATCCTATGATATCTCAACATCTGATTGTATAAAAATTAAACATTAAAAAAATAAAAATTTCTACTGATGGAAAGCATCGGGTAAATACGCCAACTGGTCCGTGTTAGTTCGTTTATCACATCCTGTACAGGTGACATTGATTACAGACAGATAGAAATGCTTTTAGCTTTTATATGCCATTCATTTGGTTAAAACCTCTAAAAGCAACAGTGTCAATACCAACCGCATTACTCGTTCCATCCAATCCATATGAAATGTGAATCTATTAAAAATTTTAGCACATGCACTAAATGACATGATTTGATATTGGCCGTACATTAACGAAAATGTGCATGTGTAAATGGGCAGGGAAAAGTGCTTATGAAGTTTGTCTCAATTCTTATCTTGAACTAGTTTTTCATTTTTGGCAAATAACCCCTATAGATGTCGCCACCTCCTGATTTCCTAACATACAATTTGTACTGCAATGAAATTTATTGATATATTCATTGGTAAACGTGTTTTGGTGCAATTAATTCAGATTACATTTATGATTACAGTAATTTATCCATTTCTATCATAGTAAGAAAATTTACCAAGCTTAAAAGTACAAGAAAAAATACAGGAAAGTAATTAACAGCTATCATTCCTAAACTTGAAAGATATTTATTCATTTATTAATCAAAATAAAGAAAAACATGAAATTCGTATGATACTCTTTCTCCATAAGATGTTCAAATTAGCAAACACTCGAATGGGTAAAGTTCCAAAAAATTTGTTAAAAAATGAATCCAAATGGTAACTTATTTTGGTAAATATCTCTTGTGACTTCAGATTTAATTCAATATCAACTACACTCTTATCAACTTAGTCATGTCTACAGTCACACCTGTTTCAGGAAAATGTGCAGTATTTTACACCTGTAGTTAGTGTGCAAATCTTGTATTTATTGCCCGTCAGGATCTGCCACAAGTGTCGGGCGGCAGAAAATTCCTACACAATTGATAAGCATTCTGTGTAATAATGATTATAATTTCAGGAGCTGTTCATGTATAACTGTAGAATAGAGCTGTCACGTCTTGTTGTGTTAGAGCGTCGTCCCACAGGATGATATCATCCACCCTTCCGGAACAATAGGAATGGTCCTTATCTATGAGCCGTCTACCGATCACAAGTTTTCCGCTCACTGAATCAAATCTGCCCGCGATCCTTGTCCTCGTGCTGCCCTCCTCAACGCTGTCGTGATACACGGCTATTCCCAGGTCGTGGGAAGGTGTTGTTCCCGAACCTTGAGATGTTCCGTTGTACACCAGAACCATGTGGAACCAACCTGTGGGTTTTGTAACTTGCACAGAGAAGTATCCATTACTCTGTGCTAGGTCGTACCTGTAATAGTAGAATGCTAGTTAACAATGTAAAATTACAATTTCCTGTAAAATAAGGACCATGAGTCATCTTTCATCATCTGGTGTAGATTATCACATAACCATATTATATGATAGACAATATCTTAGTCACGTCAAAACGAGATATTATCTTGTCGACTTGTTTGTTTGTAAACAAAATTCGAGATATTCCATTATGAGAGATGACAGGGTAGCTCATTTGCATATACATCTTTTACCATCTCAATAAATTTCAATATAAAATGTCATTAATTTTTTCAACCAAAGCAACTAATTATAACAATATAATTTCTGTATCATACATTCAGTGAAAATTCTGTTATTTAGGACAAAAAATAAGTTGAATACCTATTTTTCATCACGTTCACTTAAAAAAGTAAATAAACAAAGCAACAAGATAATGTCTAGTTTTGACTTGACTAAACTAATAAACTGAATGGGATATTAGTTTCCAACCATTTAGACACCCGAGGTGATCAATCTAGTTTACGATTCCGTTGCAGATAAAGGGTCTATTCACACATATGTTGAATATAAGACCATTCATACGTGATGTTGGGATCAACTGGGTTCGGCTGATAGACGTAGAATCCTGTTTTGGTTTCTTGTCCAGAGGTTATGATTCCACCCTGTGTGTCACAGGCTGAGATCTCCACCCAGGCGGCGATGGTTCCTCCCGTCGTGCACGCTTCTGGCGTTACAATACACGTCACATCCGACAGGTCGCCGAGCTCTACACGATCCTTCTCAATAAGATTTACCGTCACTGCAAAGTCTCCAACCTTTTCATCAAATCATACATTAGAATACAAAATTTACATTAGATTTAAGGCCCGTCAGGTGCAGCACCCTAACGCCCGAAAAGGAATCTCCATAAGCTTACTTTTGGGATAGTCCAATAAACCATCACAATCATCACTTGCGATGGAAGGATGACGCAATCTCTAACACGTTATTTTTATTGCAATGAATAGTGGACGTAATCCCAGCTTTACGTTCGGGTTCCCACGACTAGTAATTTTCACTCATCGGGCTAGTCGAGTACTGATAGTCGTCACCTAGTCGATTCGTAAAAGTTCCCAGTATATTTCTCAAAGCTGTAAATATTCATGTCATACGGCGCACCTGACCCTTGTTACACTCAATAATTTATCTGTAAATCATGTAGTTGCAAGCTATATATATATATGTCACGGGCACGCAAAATTTTGCTGCTCCGCCAAGTGGAGGTTGCTTGGCGGCCGCCAAGGGAGACGGTCGTCATAGGGCTACCGCCAAGGTTGGCCTGTGGCGGTCACCTCACCGAGGTCCCAAGTGCGCATCATCATGATTCTGACGTCATTACTGGACGTTCCTTCAAACGTTAGTCATGATTTGGAATGTCTGGTGATGACATCACGAGTGTGACGTCATGCGGCCGCCAAGGTTTGGCTATTTAAGCAAGTGTTTAGTGAGAGTGTCTGATCTTGACACTCGAAGATCCATCGGGTAAAGTTGTCTTTTGCCCAAAGCATCTACCCCCAGGTGTCCGTCTCTTCGAGACGTTTCAAACTGTAATTGCTTTTTAGTTATCTTTTGATGTGCCGAGCTT
>JBCAUI010164199.1:0-17614 GCA_038406195.1 Haplosyllis anthogorgicola
TCTTCAGTGCCTAATGTTCAAATGACCGAGCAGTTTCAAATTGTTTGACTATACCTATTCTTTCATCTTTAAGAAAATGTTTGGCAACATGGATTAACAGGTCACAATCTTTACAAAATACCTAGTTACATCGTTTTTGATACATACTTGGAACGATACAAAAAGGTGTAAGGTCAGACCAACAGTGACATTCATGCTGATTAAACGCTCTAAGTCACTTCAAACACCACAAAGTGCAAAAGGAAATGCACTTAAAAAAAATCATTTATTTTGTGCACATTGAAGGCAACAGGTACATTACCTTTCACACTAGCATGTAATGATAACGCTTTGCTTTAGAATCTGAGTACGATTTGTCAATTGCTTCATTCATTTATTAGGTATGGTAGTAATCTGGTTGATACGTCCCTTTAAACCGTTACATGCGTACCGTATTTACCCGAACTGGGGCAACCTCTCTAATCGAGGCAACTGTGAGACAAAATTAAGTAATTTCTGGTTTAATGCATATTTATGGTCATTTTTTGTCAACACCTTGTCATGAGAATTGTATAATCATTTTAGTTAGATTCTTCAGATGGTTAATCTTTTGTAACATGTCAATTTTTGAAAAAAAAATTATGTTAAGCTACAATTAAATTTAGGTTTCCGAAAATTTGGTCTTGGCATTGGGTGCCTCAATTGAAGTAAATACGGTATTTCTCAATTTGGCATTAACTTCACAGAGCTAAATTGCAGCTCATTTTTTCATGATGTTACTTCTTAGAAAATTATCTGTTAAATAGCAAAACCTTCCAATTGAATATATCTGTTACCAGGTCAGTCAAAGTTTTATTTTACATAAGGACTAATGTGGTGATTGAAGACCTCTCCCTCAACTAACATTAATACTTGTTTTATGTCAAATGTTATGATAATGAAGTAAATGCCAGCAATTTTCAGGCTATCAGCCCTGTCCATTGTTCTCCGTCCCGAGGGCAACTACGATATTTGTCTATTAATCAAGTTCCGAAACAGAATTAACTTTGCGCACAAAGAACCAACGAGAGAGTATAGCTCTCTAAAATGGTTCTATTCACAATTTGCCGAGCACTTTTTCTTCTGATCAATTTTCAATTTGACCTTATCAGATGTGTGCAAATGAAATTTGTCATTCTGTTCCACATTCCATTTATTTCCATAAAAGTGAGGTACTCAGTAGATATAATTCCCATTTGCCTTTCTGTTTACAATAGTTGTTTCTATCTACTGCCTTAAGGAAACTGTTTTAAGGTCATGAAAAACAGAAATGTTGAAATAAAATAGTAAGACCTGGGTTATGCTCGTTTTATTATCTACATCGTGAACTATTATCCAACTGATATGTAAGAGTGAACATTACACTGAAGTGTTTTCAGATCAAAAACAAAGTGATATGAAGAGCTTTTGCAAACCACTCAAAACTGACACAATTTAAACACAACTGAATGTATTAAGAACATAACCAAATCCCAACAGGTTGTAAAAAGATGAAATCAAATTGGGATCAGAACCTTTGACACCTGTGGATAAGAGAACCTGGCATCATTCCACAGGCATTCCAAATAGAATTAAATTCCTTCATTATCAGTCTTACTGCGGACCATCGGGTCAATGTTATGTGGCTCAGGTTATAAATAACTTCATAACAGAGGTAGGAGACCGCTACATTGGTCTCTACGTTATGGCATGTTCCTCTCAAAGAGAACAAACATTCCACGTTTTCTCCTAAACCTGTTATTAGACCACATCAAATAATTTAAAGCACTCATCATAAACGATTTATTTCTTTTCACATATGGGATCAAGTAAACAAATTATTATTCATTTTACATAAATAACTATGATATTTGTGTGAACACACTTTTATTTGACAATTTATGTTAGACTAACATTTGTAAGGCTCAGGTTTAAGTTTCCTGAAATTAAGCAATATGAAAGTTGAAAGTACACAAGTAAACAAATTGAAGACCAATTGAAGTTCAATGTCTTTGTTAAGTGTGTCTCCAGCTGTTTTATGTATACCTGTTATATGCTTGCTTGTTAGATTGAAAAAGCATCCAAATATACCAATATCAACCAGTAATCACCAAATTGTTCTCCTATTTTACAAAATGAAAACCATGTCTAGAAGAATCAATTTGGTAATGGACCAACATTAAATTCATAACACATTAGGACAATAGCCTCTAACGGAATATTTTAGCTGTTTTTTAGAGATAAACAAAATATGAAGTTTTACTACAATTTACAAATAGTTGTATTACAACTGCTAATCTGTGTATGAACAAACATGTTACCTGGATGGAACATCATCGTCGAACACAACTTTGTAGTGCAGTCCATTAAATCCTTCATAGCCATATTTTGAAACGTCTAACTTTGAAATTATTTTGTCTCGCAGTTCTTCCATTTTAGGACGATGCTTGCTCACATACCCATTACGTAATATTGCATTCAGTGAAAACGTCAGGTTGCCAAACGCTTCTCTTCTGAATTTTACGAGTCAAACTACATTAAAGAGAACCTCATTAAGAAACTAAAAATTGCCATGAGCAAAATCAAACAATTCTTATTTTTATCCAACATATTTCCTGGTCGTATCCATACAACTACTTTATTCATAGATATACATTTAAGTGGCGAATCTGAATGTGCAAAGTAAGGTATACCTTAAAAGTGCATTTGCTCACAGTATTGCAATACCAACATGTAAATATTTGCAGTTTGGGGTGAAATGTACAAGCTTTTTTTTGACGTTTACTCAAAGGCTAAACTGACCGTTTTATAACAAGGTCTAGATGTACAAAATTCACGAGTAGAGCATAAATATCTACAGAAGAATATGAAACGTATTTGATTTGCAAACGTTTACCTGGAAGTTATTTTTTCTTTTGATTTAAATGTTATCCTACATATACTTCTTTTGTTTCCCGACTTGAACCCTAAGAAAAACCGACCAAATGCTGAGACAGGAAGAATTTAAACATGTACACCAATGCCCATATTTTCAATCCAGTGATGTTGAATGGCCATATGAAAGGTTTTAGATTAGTTTGCCAAAAGATCAAAAGCCAAATAGGATATGTCTGACGTCGTTCCGGTGGTATATTTGTATTTCGCGACAAATGTTTATCTGTTGTAACACACTGGACAAAGAGGACTAGCAAGACAGTGATTTGAAGATGTGAATGCTGATTTATTGATAATAGCTCAACTGGAAACTATAGCAGTAAAACATCAATCCGGGAGTAACATTCTATAATATGAAATTAGCAATGTTATGGTAGACAGTCGATCTGCAAAGTTGTACTAAATCGGTTTAAATGTATATTGCCACTGTTTCTACTTAATTAAATGTACTTTACTATGCTGATATCTGATTTATTAGACTAATTATTTATGAGAAATAGCTAAATTAAGTGCAATTACCTGAGGCAACTAGAACATGTTGACCCTTTCAGTTTCTGAATTCCTTCTGGATGCAGGGCTCATGCGCACTCTGTTTTATATGATTTGTGTGATGATGTCACACATGCAACATCATTTCCGGGCACCACTGGTTGGCGCCATGTGGTGGGAAGCATTAACCAAGCTATATCTTAACTTTAGCACCCAATATTTATTAAATTACTACACAATCAAGTGGAAAGGAAAGGAAACAAATGACATTATGTCACCAGTTTATGACTGCCAAATAGAGGGAAAACATGCACGGTATCTCTTATATGTAGTCGCTTGCCTAGTTAGGCTCATTTGCCAAAATTTCTTGCTTGTAAGGCAAACAAAAAGAAATAAGAAACTCTTAAATGTGTATGACGCATGTTATTGAACGTTATTGTTTTTTATTCATTGAAACAATGATCATGGGCTAAGTGTAACATGATTTTTAATTCCAACGCTTTCATGGTGCTAATAATTGAGGAACAAATGTGATGTGTAAAACTGGTACATTGCTTTATTAAAACCTCAATATTGCCTTACACAGTTTTTCATTTTAAAGCCATTTACTTAAATAGCAAAAACGTATGTACTGTCTTTCAGCAATTCAAGAATCATGTATTACTCGTCCACCAGTGCTATCCTCTTCTATGTACCGTCCACGCATTTGATTCCTAGTTGCACCAGTCTAGATTTGGAAATTAAAGTGCCCATGTCCACATATCCAGGCGAGTCTCCCGCTCCCAAAGAGAATAAAAATTCTAATAACCTTGGCCTAATTTACACTTCTTGCAGAATTGATTATGCAATTGTTATTCATAATGAGCATCTGTTCGGTGTCAACGGTTTAGTTTTGTATGAAGTCATAGAAATGAATGCGTAAACCGTAGCTTAAGGAAGGAAGACTGCACATTTTTCTTCCACATTTTTTCTCTGACGAAGGTCCCTTGCTTTCACGTTTTTGTACATAACAGTGAACATGGAACCTTCAATGGGCAAGAAATTGTCTTGAATATCACTCGCTCCATGTTCAGCGTGTTTACAAGTTATTGAAGTTAAACACAATTTTCCCAAGGCTAAGATCAATTGCTTGAAAGTAATTAAAAAGTTATGGTATGAAACAAATTTGCCTTTTGTTACAAAACCACAAAGGCAAGTACTATTGAAGCATGAGGCTGCGTTACATTCACAGATTTTTGCGTCGGTTACAGAAACAATTCATTGGTAAAACCTTTGTAATAGAAAACAAAATTCGACCTAGAATTGCTTAATGTAACGTTGTAACGTTGGCCTTATGGGAGTGACGGAGTGACCACATTATAAACTTGTCAATAAATGATAACAGAACAGGTCGACTGGTTTTGGCATTGCTTTATTACGAAGATTAGACACACTGATTTTTATCTGTTACACGGTAAGCATTTAATACTCCGGTACGTCTCGTCGTATGTTTTTCTCTTGGAATGCGCAATGGATTTCGTTGCTTGATGTTGTAGTACAGATTCAACTGAACTTTTTTATATTGAAAATAGCCAGGAATGCACAAAGGTACAAGCTATAAATAAGTTTCTCTCAGGCAAACTTTAAGTTCTATCTACACAGAGTTCACTGATTTTACTACTTTTATGTGTGAATTTTTCTCCCAGTTTTAAAATAAAAAAATTTCCGCAAGCAGAAGCATGATCATATCTGTAGCAACATGTGCCTTAGTTATTCCTACTTTTCCGCCACTGCTAATTTCTTCCATCCACCGTCCACATGAATGTAAAAAGCAGCATTCTCCATAACATAGACCAAAGTACCAATCTCCAGGTCACTTCCTTCCATTGCCTCCTCGGTTGGTAAAAATGTTACCTGTGAAATATGCCATAAATTTACAGAAATATGTCTCCTTCAGAGCAAGGTATTAGGGTATTGTCGTATTTCTGAAACAAGTAAATACACTGCATTGCTCGCTCATTCATATTTAACGTTAAATTCTATGTCAGATAATGGTCTTAGCAAAGAACGTCGGTCGGTACACTTCCCGTCATTTCTGGATTATTTTTGCATTTGTTTATTTATCCACAAGCGCAGCGTAATTAAAAAATACATATATATCGTATCCTTTTGCACATCACAAAACCATGTGCAAAACGTGTTATTACAGCTATAAGGGACGGCTACTGGAACAATAGCATATCCAAAACGCAGCACGGAATTCTTTGGTTCCGTACGTTTCCTCAATTGATAGGAATTTCAGGAGCCTAGTATTTAGGACCAAGGATTTATCATCGTTATTATCATTATTAAATATCACTGAAATATCATTATCATAAAACTACGTAGCAATCTCTGTGTCCTCAACCTGAACAGTACATAGAGGTGTTGGAAACTTGAAATTATTAATCCTCACGAATTAAAATCGAAATTATTACTAAAATTCCCACCTTCGATTTGTCACCTGGCTCTCCCTTCTGTCCAGGTATTCCAGATGAGCCTGGTTGCCCCTTCCATCCATCTCGTCCAGGAAGGCCGGGCTCTCCTTTTCGTCCTGGCCGTCCATTTAGGCCGCGATCTCCCTTTATTCCAGGAAGACCAGGCAGTCCATCTCGTCCAGGAAGACCTGGTTCTCCCTGTAAAATCACCTCAGGATTTTGGGCTCAATTCTAGACAAAAGGTAGTTCACGACGTGCGTGTACGGTATTCTTTTATAGATTAACAGGTTCCAGAGTTAAGCATACTTCACCGTGAAATTCAATTGCTACCGTTTACTACAAACTGAGTATACACTTTACCCCTTCCATTCCTGATCCTCCAGATCGGCCTGGTCTTCCCGGTGGTCCTGGTTCTTCTATTTGTTAAAAGTTCATTTGAAAAAAAGGGAGTAAAGTATTCACTTTGAAAATATAACTACATGAAAAATTCTGTCAAAAATCCAAAGCGAATGAATAATATGTGAGAACAAGAACTAACTGTTGGTCAGCTTAATTTTCATTTTAAATAATGTGTAATCATATGTGAACATTTTTCCTCTACACATTCATGAATCTAAGACGAAGTTAAATTTTTGAGTAGAAAAAAGAAAGAAAATCTAAAAATATAGTGGGGTACAGGCTGTGTACTGGCAATGACACAAAATGACTTGTTTTTAAACTGAATAAATAACCCTGTGGACCTGGCGGGCCTGTAATGGTTTCTCCCTCGACTGTTACCAAGGACATCTCTCCCTTCTGTCCAGGAAGGCCCGGCAGACCAGGAGGACCACGAGGCCCAACAGGCCCAGCAGGCCCGGGCAATCCTCGAAAAACTGAAAGTCAAGATAAATATTTATTCGGACACATAAGCTGTATTATAAGTATTTCATTTCTAGTTTTATTTTTCCTTATAATTTACATTCAACTTGAAATGACGGGCTAATGGTGAAGCCAAACAGTAAATCACAAGCCGATCAGTCGGGAACGAAGAGTAGCGTGTATTTATTGCCCTTCAGGTGCTGCCACAATTGTAGGGGCAGAAAATTCCTATGCTTTACCATTCCAGTTCAGCACACCATCACATATTCGAATCATACCGTCTGAGAACGAAAGATTCTACATTGAAATCTTTGAAGATAACTAAATCTCATAAATGAGGTCAAGATTTTAAAAAAAGTATTAAATATAAACATTCCGAATAAAATGACATGTTGAGATCTTACCGTCAGACAGCTCCCAAGCAGATGCCGACATTATATGCAATGCAATCAACAATAGTACAAACTTTTCCATTTCCAGTTTCTGTTATTTATGCAACGACTGCATAAACCAAACTGAATACTCAAAGTACATGGTTGATTTCAACCTATGGCGGTATGAGATCAGGGGGATTACCAGAAGTTTTGATACAACAAAGTTTCTTGTCACTTTTGGGGCTCTATCAGAGAAATCACTCTGTGATGGCTGAATTTATCATTCTGGTATCATCTCATAAATTGATATCACAATGTCCCGAACTGGAGACAAGTGTACGGCAACGACCCGACCAACAAGGTCAAAGGTCACCCGGTTGATCCAGCGTACAGGTCTCGAAGCCGACACATTCAGCTGCCACGATAGACAAGATGGGATCACTGAGGCAGCTCCTTATCAAGGTCATTTCAAGGGCAACATAGCGTGAATAGTAAAGGTAAAGTCACATTATGCAGTGCACAAAAATTGTATCTGAACTTTAACACGGTACCGAATGGGAGCTCCCTTACTCACCCTTATGTACACAATTCATACGATTTTGTTTGGTGTCTGTTTGTATTTGTTTAGTTACAGCTACTGAAACCGTCCCCTGTGTTTTCTCGCCTTCGAACAAAGAGATCATAAATATTTCATATTTTACGTGCATACTCAGTTTTAACAGATGTAAAAACACAGGAAAAACTTTCTACGACTTATAGTTTATTTATTTTAAAATGCATCAGAGCACATGTACGAAGTTTGAAATATAAGGTTTAAAAACCCCGCGATTTTATTTCAGTCAACAACACAACGTGGAATCCTTTTGTTTTTCAAATGTTCTAACGCATCTGTGATTCATATATTAAGACGTAGTCGTTATTTGCAGTTTGATCATATTTTAAACTTTTAATTTCCCATACTTTACATTTGTAACCAATGTCTCAGCTGTAATGTAATAATGGCAATAACCAAATTTTACCGTTCTATCGAAAAACGTAAAAATGCTTCCTGTCATACATCCATCGTGAATTTCCATTAACTATTTAACAAAAAACATCAAATTTGAAACCTTCCAAACCCCATTGTACCCTCTAGGACTTCGAAATCTAGTCTCGTACCCAACGAACACAAGTTTCGGTCAGTTACGAACACATGCACCTGCAAAATAACTGAGACACAGTTTATGTAAAGTGACAAAACTTGTACTTTTATAGTGTACGTTTACATTTATTCGTTAAGTGTATCGCCCGAAAATTTCACCATACTTTTTCATATTTACTCTTACGAAAGGACAATAGATGACCATAATGATCATCATGATCATAAACTCACCATTAAATTTTATGGTTCCAAACTGCTGCAAACACAAAAAACATTCATCAGAAAAAGAGCTGTCACTTGCCAAACGATCAATGAAACATTCAGCCCGAATTAAAATGTTCAAATTAGGCTAATTTGTTAACATTACAAAGAATGAAATTCCTTTCACTTTTGCAACAATAGCACACTAAAATCCCAGCATGTAGTTCTTTTTGTCCGGTTCGTTTTCAAAATGAATTTCAAAATCTGACCTAAATTATGACCTCACGTCTTTAAATCTTTTTGTTAACGTTAAAAACTATATTGGATACATAAATCCTTGGTGTCATTTTAAAACTTTAGAACGAATCAATTTATTTTACCAGGCTTTCGAAACCATAAACTTTTTTCAGTTTCCTGCCTCCGGCGGAAACAGCAATGACTTTTGACATTGCAGTAATGTACATGAGAAAAAACAACACCTAGCAGATCGTGAAATTTTCGATCAATTTTATGCCAATAGAGTTCCATCCTGGGGTAGTATTCGCCTCAATAGACTAGTATGAAATTTAGTTGTTCCGGGACGTTAATTAATTTGTTAGTTCATAATCTGATCTAGATTTTTGTCATTTATTTCAGGAATTAAGTAAGTGTTATCGCATTTGAATCACTGCTTTAGTAAACTATATTTCTAAAGCTAAGGAATAGCAAATTTTTAGGACCATTCATGCTATGAATGTACGGTTTGGCTTCATGCTGTGCTTTTCTGAAAAACACAAGTGTAACATGAATTTCTGTTGTTGCTGGTTCCACGGGTTACTTTTTTTGTTTTAAAGATAAACATTTGTGAGCTGTTCATTTGTTTTTCTTTTAACTTGCACCTTATCTTTCAACACATATTGACAAAAAGAACAACTTTTTTCTGAAGAATGTTTTAATATTTACAAGATGTATATACAAATGAAATATCAACTTTGTGTTACTTGTGAAAATTAATATTCCAGGAAGAATCCTGGTAAGAGCATGAATACACTTTGTAGAGTGGAACCTTGTGCTAACATTTTCGTTCCTTTGCATTAATTAAGAAGTCTTTCATTGTTCTTTATCACTGACTTGATTGCGTAGTTTGTGTAGTTGTTCAATGTTACAGTCTAGAACCAACTAGTCGGGGTTTTTTTTTCGAGAATAGCAAGCACTGAATGGATTTTTCCAAGTAGAACTTTAAGTACTACCGATATAGAATGCTAACGAATTTTGCCGCATCTGAAATGTTCTCCCGATTTAGATCTAAATGAGAAATGGTTCCGTAAGCAAAGGCATAGCTGTATCTACACTGAACCGAAGTATATATACATGCGGCCCCGGTTACTCTTCCACTATTGCCAACTTCTTCCATCCACCGTCCGCATGAATATACAACGCACCACGTTCAATAACATAGACCAAACTGCCAACCTCCAGGTAACTTCTTCGCATTTCCCTCTCGGTTTGAAGAAACGTTGCCTGTGAAATATGTTTATTCACAAATTTATTTATGTCTAATCTTCACGATGCTTTCATCTTATTTAACACATATCTGACTGTTAGAAATTAATCATCAAGCATCTTAAAAGCAGTCTGATATAGATGAACAAAAGTGTACCAACGAGAACAGGACAACATTGGAACAAATGTCCAAGAGTGGCGTCACGCCAGGTGTTTAGCTGGAACACGTGCGCAGCGTGAATTCCTATTGTTGTTTGTGCCTTTAATTTCATGAGACATAACAAAATAAGATGTAGGGGACTAAATTGCAGACTATGCCAAAACAGTGTGGTTCAAAAACAAGAAGCATTCAATGTTTTTCGAAATTCGATAGATTATTAGGCAAATTTTCCTTAATGGACAAATAATTTTATACCATTACACGTTAGCAAACTAAAATTGGTCACTAAAAAACTATCAATTTAGTAATAGGCCGAAAGAAACGACTAGCAAAATTATTAGTCAACTAGCCGGTTTATTATTTCAACTGTCTAGTCGACTAGTTTAATTAGTTTAATTTAGTAAGATTGAAAATATACGGAAATGCATCCAGGTATATTCGGTCTTTCATAAATATTACAAAAGCTTAGTGAAATCTAAAATTGATTGTTTACGTTTTCGAAAGCCTTACGTTTTGACAACTCTCTTGCTTGTCTTTTGCAATGTTTAAAATTTTGTTTCAACTACTCGGCCACATAAAACTTGTTTCAGTTTTTGTCGACTAGTCTACTGCAGCTATACTAAAAATAGTCCTCATTTTAGGCATTAATGCTAGTTATTTTACTTATAATTGTATAAAATTTAGGCTAATCTACGTAAATTTTTAGGCAAAAACGAATGAATAAATTTCGAAAAACCTTTATTTTTGTTCAAGCAGTCCACTTTTTATAAGAATCCTATGTGCTAAAATGGAACCAGGTCATGCATTGCAATTCATCCAGTACACAATTTCAATTTGTGTAGATCTAATATTACAACTGTGTTACACATTAAATAGGGGTAGAAAAAGTAATTAATTAAATAAGTAGCTGTAATGGAATTCCTACCTTCGATTGATTGCCTGGCTCTCCCTTCTGTCCGTGAAAGCCTGATTCCCCCTTCTGCCCTGGTAGTCCACTGAAACCTGGTTCCCCCTTCTGTCCAGGTAGTCCAGGATAGCCTAGCTGTCCATTACGTCCATAAATGCCCGGCTCTCCTTTTTGTCCAGGTAATCCATCGAGTCCAGGAAGACCTCGTTCTCCCTGAAAGATTATCTCAGAATTCAAAACAAAACAAGCACTCAAATATTGATATGAACACGTTTATTACTTGGCAGTAGAAATTTACAAATAAGTAAAAATTGAAACATGATTTTTTGGCAAATTTTAACAAGCAGTTTGGCAGTGCTTAGCACCTAACCTTTGGAGCGGGGAAACCTAAAAACTGGTTCAGCCCCTCCAGACTATGCAACAATATAACCACTTAATGCTTTCAGTAAACACTATACCTAACTGAGGTCCCAAGACCTATTAGAAAAACACCTTGAACCCTTATCTTCAAGGGCCAGGCCCAGACATTATTATTAAACAACTAACATTGACCAGCCGCCCCAGAAAAGGCACCTGACCTGAAAAACACACCCTTATAATGGTAATGATTAAAATTATGGCAAAATGTCACCCATCAAATCACCAGAGTGAACAACTGTAATGATTTTATGTCTAAAATTGCAACAATATGAAAATGGTAACAACGGTTAACTATATACAAATCACTAGAGAACAAATGAGTCTCCAGTGTGGGGCCAGATGAATTTCATTGGGCACATTAAAGACTAGACAGGAACATACATATGCAGAAAAACATATAATTACCACACATAAAACATCTTAACAAGCCAGTATGGCAATTAGAACTATCCAACTATGTAAAAGGAAATGAGGGCATAAGCCCTGGCATGAATCGGTGACTAGTCTGAGCTGCTGCTGGTTTGCACCTGCAAAGGGGGCTGCACCACTATGTCCTGAGATCCCCTGTGCATCAGCAAGTTCGTATCCTCCCTGGGGATGATGGCTACCTCCACTAAGAACAGATGCCAAATGAAATGCACCCCAAACTTGGAAATAGAAGCATCCTCCTCATAGTACGGTGCAAACTTTTTATAATGTTCACCCTGCACAAACACTACATGTGTGGGAATGAAGAAGACTGGTAGCCCTTCTTTGTAAAGGTGTTTGACCACTTTGGCTGCTGCCCAGTTGAGTGACCTAATCTTATCCACCTTCCACTTGGAATCCGTTGGCTTAGGAATGATTGTACCAAAATAAACCTGTGCAGTTTTGGTAAAAAACTGACCTAGCAAATTCCTCTATGGCCTGCTGAAAATGCAGCAGCTTCAAACACCAATTATGCAACAAATGTCTGGTTAATAAAGTGAAGATGTGGACTGAGTGGGAAACATCTATGAGGCCGCCCACAATGAGGCTGGCCACATAAATGAGGTGGCTGCCAGGAAACATACACACATCCATGTATGGATCTTCTTTATGAAACTGAGCTGCATCCTCGTCAGCAAACATCAATGCTGTGGTGGCTGGCCAGCCTGGATTCTGCCAGTAAAGTTTGAAACTAAGCTGGTCCAGAACCATTATAATTGTCCTAGCTGAAAGCAAATGAGAACATTTCAAATGCATTTAAAACTAGAAATACGACAGAACTTACAACATATATACAAGTAGACAATAGTCCTTCTATTGTCACGCCAATACCAAGGACACAGCTTTTAAATGTAGTTTGAGGTTATCCTCAAGATATAAGTGATAGCAGTCACTTGACCAATTGCCCATTAGCTTGATAAGATCAGCTGGCATCTGTCTATCAAAACAATGAGTTGCCCCTCCTTGGCAAAGAGAGTGCATACTAAACTTTGCAGCATTGTACCCCATGGCTATTAGCCATTTATGAAGGTAGTACTGCAGGATGGGATAGGTAAGTGTCCGCAGTCATGTTACACTCTTAAGACCATGCACTCACATGTAATATATAAAGGCTGGATTCTGCCCCTTGTTAAGGGTGATCAAGAACAGCCGAGTAAGTGCTTGGATTGGGCAAATGCCCAATTCATTTGGCACCAGTGGAGATGGGAAAGATGTCACCGATTGGTGCACCTTTGACCACCTGATGTTAACTAATACCAAACTCTTAAGGAACATAAAGTCACTGCATTTGAACTGTTTCCTGGGGTTGAAGGTGGTGGCCACATCCAGAACCAAATTACTCTTGCACAGCAAGAGGAAGAATCTGACAAGCAGTGTGGCCCAAGCTGCTACCTGCACTGACTTAGTTAAATCCACCTGATGAACCAATCTCTGTAAGATCTGGATGGTAATGGGTGCTGCCCATCTGGGGAACACCTTGAGTGATCTCTGAATACCACATAAAGTGTACCTCAGAAAGATGTTGCTATTGTCCAAGGGAGGATGAGCTGCCAACTGGGTGACACATGATAAACTGCTACAGTAATTTTTGATTGTAGAAAATCTCTTGCCTTGAATGAACAAATGTGTCACAAATAAACACACTGTTGTGATGTTCAACAGCAGTGCTGGCAGCTTAAACTTTTGAGTGTACTTGATGAATTCTGAGGCATGCAATTTGACATTGGACCACGTACCTTGCTCCAACCTGTTGGCGATGAGAGAGTGGCACTGAGCATTAAGATCACTCCAGTGTGAAGCTAGAAATAAAAAGAAAAGAAGTGTTACCAGTCACATGTAAACAAGAAAAGGTGGTCCTGCACTGACCGGCAGACAAACCCCTTGCCCTTAGTGAGGTGCAAAAATTCATGGCATGCATCACCCCCCAAATACCAGCATGACAACAGGTCTGGAAGCAAGTTCTGCTTGCCCGGTATGTATCGAGCCCTAATCTCGATGTTGTGCTGTGCTGAAAGGAAAGCAAGCTCCCTCACACACCTGGTCAGGAACATGTCTCTGGAGCAGCCCAAATTAATAGCTGCAACTGCATTACTATTGTCTAACCTGATGTAGAATTTGCAGTTCACAGAGTCAAGGAGCCAAACTTTGATGGCCACCACCAGAGTTATCAGTTCCAGGTGCACGATAGGATGCTGCTCCATATGCAGAAAAACAGGAAAGCACACATGAAAAAACTGCCTCTGGCACACTGCTCCCCACTGATCAGTGTAGCATCAGTATCCATCCTTGCGCCAGTCTCAAACCAAGTCTCTCCATAAATTGAGAAGGTGCCATTAACCATGGGTATGACCTTGTCCCACCATCACAAATCCCTTTGAATCTCCTTGGAGATAGGAAAGGAACCTACAGAGGGGGAGTCCCACAAGTCTTGCAACAAATGTGCAATGAACACCCTCCCTGCACGGATGACCTGAGATGCAAATTGCAATTTACCAATGATGGATTCTAGCTGGTGCCTGGAACAGGCAGATTTGTGTAACCAAACAGCTATCAACTGCCTGATTTCCTGCACTGATACACTGATGCACTGCTGAAGTGAGCCCCATGCTTAGCACCATGTTGAAAAATAATTGATCCCACCACTCAAAACCCAGTAGGGGCCAGTCTGCTGGGCACACGAAAATTTGTCGATACATGCAATGCATGTCTCTCTTGTACATCAGTGCACCCAGGCCCACAGCCCTAACCATGTCTTGAAAAGTATCCACTGAAGGATATGCTAGCTTAATGGGCTTGCCCAGATAGCTAGACTTATCGATGCCTTCATTGATGACCCCTCAAGTGGGAAGCTCAAATCTAAAATGACCCAGCACTCGTCAGAATCACACTTAGGGACTGTATTTAAAGGAGACACTGCCCACAGTGAAGGGCAAGGATTGCAGTCAAAAGGCCCTAACAGAGTGCTGTACTTGGCTTCTTGAATGAGGTATTCAGCCACTGCATGAGGGTAATGCAAAGCACCACTGTGATTATGGCAGTGCTCCTGCACCAGTTCTACTCTTTGATCACAACTTATGGGCCAAGCAAACTGAAGAAAATCAACCACCTGGCTGTCATGATAACCATTTAACAATACTCGCAACAGATCCATGTTCCACTTGGAGAAAAGTAGAATACACACGAGTTGGAAATTATGTTGGCCAGAAGCCCTCACTCTGTTTACCCTCAGCACTCTGTTGATATTGGATTCAAGATTGGAAGCCAGTAGGTTTGGCTGCACAGCAGCCTTCCCCATTTCTGGTGCTACCTGTGTGTCAGAGTCAGAGTCCTTGCACACCCTGTTCCCTACCTGATAGTCATGGACGATATCATCGAAATTAGAAGAAATAGTAAATGAAGGGATGAACTGAGCCATAGAAATTGGCTCGGTGCTTCCCACTAGCTGCTCCACATCTGTGACCTCCTGGGGGGGGGGGAAGCTGATGGGAAAGGTACTCCTCATTCCCTAAATAACCTTCATCATCAGAAACTGAATCCACATCTAGTCAGGCCAAGTGCAGGGGGCACTCAGCTGACTTCTCTCTATGGAACTCTTTTTTCTTTTTCTTCAACAAACAGGCCACACATACATGGTGTAAGACACATGGCTTATCCCCCAGCATACCTGCATGCACATTATTCCTTAAGGGGATATTACATGTACCTGACTGGAAGGCCTTACAAAATAGAACCTTGTCAGACCCTGACTTAATGGAACTGGTAGAGGTAGAGTTGCCCGCATTGCTCTGCTCTGTTGGGGTTTTAGTGGATCCCCCATTGTGAGCATTTCCAGCAATCTAAAATCCAATTTCCAGGTGGATTCTTGCTTCCCAATACTCTGCAAGATACCTGTGTAAAGCTGCCTAATTTTGGCAATTGGCACCCCTCTAACTTTCCAATAAGCCAGTTGTTTGAGCAATTTAAGTGACCTACTGTCTCTGACACAGAGGAAGCAACCAAAATAATGGACAACTCCCCTGCCATCAATTGCTCAAAGGAGATATCCACAAACATGGACAAGACTGGCACAAAGTGCATGTCTAAATTATTATGAGGCCACACTTGTGGCTTATGTATTTTGGAGTTATACTTGGCAAACATACCTGACTTTAATTTGTGCTTGCGCTTACAATTGCCCTTGCTATGAGACTCCATCGATGAGTCAGTGTCTGTGTCAGAAGATGAACTAGACTCTGAAAACCCACCTAATCTTTGGTTGTCATCCTCTGAGGAAGCCACATCATCAGAAGCAAGCCTTCTTTTCTTATTCTGGATTTGGAACCATGGAGAATCCCTGTATTTGGTCTTCTTGCTCACCTTGGCCTTGTGCCCCTTGGACACTTCTGCTACTTGCCATGGTTGTGAAGGGGTGGCAGATGGGAGCCTGTCCAGTATGACAGTGGGATCTGTGGTGCCCAAGTCCTGAAGCCACTGTGGGTTGGTAGAAATGGACGCTGCTTCAGCCATGTCCCCTGTGTGTACAGTGGGCTCTGGTACTGGTAATGTCAGCCCTGCCTGCTGTGCTGCTGGAGCTGGTGCCACTGCTGAAATGGCCAACACTGCAATCTGGGGATCCTTCAAGCATATTTGTTCTCTTAAGCAATTACACTTGCTGGCAAGATCATGTTTGCACTGGAGTTCAGCTGCACATGCTTTCTTAGCCTCAGCTCCTTCTCCAAGATCCTTTCATCATGCACAAACTGATCATATGGAACCTGATTCCCCATAGATGAGCTTGAAGCCTTGGCACTGGTGGGCACTAGCACCACGTGCTGTGTGATGAACTGACTAACTGGGTTGGTATACACAGAAGTAGCTGATGTATGTGAAACTTCAGCACTCACCACCTGGGCTCTGAGATACAATTCCTCTGTTGCCTCCATTGTATTGGAGTCACGTGATTGCATTTGAGACTCAGACACTTGTGTAATATCCAAAAAGGTAATCGTCTCCTTCAGTATCCATTTTGGTGTTGGAAAACACTGGTCTGAGGGGAATAATTGGCCAACTTGTGGGAGCCCTAGCTTCCAGGCTAAGAGGGTTGCACCCTGCCATGTTTGCCATGGTGTACTCAATGTTGTTCAAATTACCCAAAGGCTTGGCATGGATAGGATGTGAAGCGTTGACCGTAATGTCTGATGTCTTCTGCTTAGCTGGTGATTTGGCCACAACCTTGGGCTTTGTTCCCCCTGGCACTTTACTCCTTGTCCTTTCCTCACAAAGATCTGGCCTTGGTTACTGCTTTTGATGTAGTTTCTTGAAAAGTCACTTTCTTTTGCTGTGTCCTTCCCACACTTGCAGACTCAAGAGCCTGCTGAAATGCAGGATCCTCATTAAGGGCCTGAACATTCTGCTCAGCAGCCTTACCACTGATTTGTTGGCTCATTTCACCCCCTTGGATGGACTTTGCGAACCTTTGAAAGCAACTTTTCTACGGGGAGATCGGCGTGCATTCTCCCTTGACTCGGACCCCCTCTCTTCGCCTGATTCTTCAAAGTAACTTGTGTTACGAGCTTTCTTTGAAGTTTGGTTGGTTCTTGCCATGATTACTCAATTGTGGCAAGTAAAATATAAGAAAATTAAGCTTAACTTTAGATGAAAAACATGAAAATATGAAAAGGAAAAATTTTGTTGTAGCAGTTAAAGATGGCATTGAGAAGTGAGTCACATGACACTTTTGGTGGGAGA
>JBCAUI010164310.1:0-17613 GCA_038406195.1 Haplosyllis anthogorgicola
TTGGGGAAAAAGGGTGGAAAATGGGGTTGTGCCTTTCCCCCCCTTCTGGGTTGGGCTCCCCCCCCCCCCAGTATGGGAAATCCTGGATCCGCCAATGATGCAGATACCCCTTCAGCTTTTTTCACTTTTGAAACAAATAATAAGTAACAACAACCTATACCATTACGAAAGTTATGATACCAATTGATCTTTTAACTGTTATTCAACATCTCACAAGGAATGGTATCCCCACACCGCTATGTGTAGTGATGACATTTTGACAAGGTTAAATGATTGGGGTATTATGTAGGCTGGTGCCAGCTCACCCCTGCCTACCATCTGCGTCCTGTAAACAAGACCCTACACACCCCCTCCTTTAACCCTTCTTACGATATCTAATAAATTACTACCATATATGGCATTATCTTCCATATTTTTAAACACAAACCGTTTGGTTTTATTGGCGGATAACATTCGATGTCTTCCATTTGTAGGAATACAAGTCCAGTGTACACCTAAAACAACGCTTAGAATAGAGGTCAATTCTTCAAATTATATCTTTCTTCCTTAAAAGCGGAAATATGCCACTTCCAAACCAATATCATTGTTAATGTTAATGGTGTGTTTTGAAATGCAAAGCTAAAGGAATTCAGGAGTTCAAAACAATAGAAGTTCACGCTGTTGTCCCGACGAAAGCAACATCACAATGTGTAATTCTGTTCTTTTTAAAATGAACCACAGATCTTCTTTATAAAATTGTTTTGGTGGATATATCTACAGATTTGAAAAATGACCAATTTCAAGGCATACACAGATGGTCATTTTCTTTTGCATACTTGAAGCAATAACATAGTCTGGACCTGTTTGGTTTTGTTATGAGGATCCTAGCTAAAAATAAAATGTTTCATTCAATAAACATCTATTTCTTATGGTGCAAAAACAAAAGCTGTCCCTCCTACACAAATGCACCGAGAAAGGTGAATTATGAATTTCCTGGTTCGAGGAGTGTAAATTGGTCCCGTCAAAGACAGTTTGTTACGTTCTTATAGTAACAGTTGTCAAGAGAAAATCTGCTAATTTGTGTTGACATTTCCCTGACAACAGTAACATGGAAACCTGCCTAGTTAGATCCGACATATTGTTGTCACTTTACTGTAAATTCATTTAACACTTCGCGTCATCTTTCTATTAATTACCTCGCAAATCAAATCAACCTTTCTAGCTTCTTCCTTTTCGTATAAATAAATATGGATAGAAATTCTTTATGAAGATGGAGTGGTCCCTTACTTGGAAGATCAGCTGTTCCCAGCAATTATTTTTCTTTTGCATTGACTAGCAATATTTTCATAAAATATACCAGGTCAGGTATTTTTTGTAAAAATCGCTAGTTTCATAATTTTGGAACAAAAAGTATCCAGTATGCATTATTTATTAATTTTTTGTGCTTAATTTCTAAATTTTTGTTTGCGTTTTATGAATTCAGCTTAACCGCGTTTTGCAGTTAAATATTAACATCCAGGCATCCCTACATCTTGGATAACAAAATCCATTAGAGGTCTAAAAGATGGAATTATTACAATCCATCTAAGATACTCTTCTTAAAAGGTCTGCAACAATGGAGTACAAATATAGAAATGCACAGAAGTAGCATAGTCAATATGAGTCATTATCTAATTAGTGTATTATATCCGGCTGATGTCCCTAATGGGGCCTCATTCATACAAATTCACTTATCAAATTGACCTTTGACCTTTAAGTATTCTTTAATGACTATTCATTTACTATTAGAGGGCCATGTAGGGTATTTTGTTGCCTTGTACAAAGGTATAAATTTGGGAGGTAAGTTGAAAAGGAGACAAAAATGAAATGTGAACCAATGAGCGTAAATATCTCGAGAACTGTGTGTGGTTTGGTCGTTAAAAGTGACTTGATGGAAAATTATGTTGCACACTACCATTATGTTATATCGAGTTTCATATAATAGCTCACCATGGGGGAAAAGCTTTTTTGAAATTAAATGTTTCTTTTAGTTTGAAATATGAAACACTGTTGTCTCTTTTTGGTATTTCAAATTCAATGATTAGAAAGTCTGCGACTTGACAGGTTGAAGTGATTCCATAGGCCAGGAAACCATAGGGAATAACTGTTTGAACAGCAGAAAAAATACGTATGCCCTTGTTTTTACATTTATAGAATTGGTTTATTCTTGTGAACTTTTGAAGGATTGTTCTGTTAAGAAGGTTATTCTGTTTTGCACTTTTGTTCATAACACAGATTTCTATTGTTGCCAATTCCTGACTTGGAATTGAGGCTTCACTGCAGTTGCCTCGGAATAACATATATTAACATTTACTGTTTCAAAGTATTTGTGACGACTTATGATAATTTACGAAATGACGTAAATTACGATACATTTCTTTAAAGATGTTGTCCAACTTCGACGAAACTCTGACATTTGACATCCCACGTACATTAAAATGTTGATTCCATGTCGAAATAAACTCTATTTAAAATTTTTGATATTCTCTTTCTGCATGCATAAGTACCTCTGAAGTCATTTGGCAGCCATTAAGCAGATAACAAAAAAGAAACTTTAAAATTGTATCGGAGAGGTTCTTACAAATTGGCAGCATTCAATGATGGGTGTGCTCGCATTAATGACAGCAAACACAGAATATACAAGCACATATGTCAGAGCCAGCTATGTTCGGCTATGATACCGTGTCATTACGGTACAATTAACTCTGTAATGACCACGAATCAAGACAGTTTTTTACTCTATAATCTCTTTAACTGTAGGCTATGCGACGCAAACAAAGCTTGAAAACCACCCAGTCAACATATGGCTAACAATACCCTGCAATGTCTTCATTAGGTTGTTTGAATTTTTTCAAAGTTGGTTCCAAACCCTTGGGGTGCAAACGAATGTTGCATTCGTTGAGTAACTCAGAAAAAAGCATGCTTATCACCAGCAAATGTACGTTTCTGAATGAATCCCCAAACTTTCCCTTAAGATTTTACAATTTATCCGGATTCGCAAAAAAAGCAAACATTCGAAAGTCCATTGGTTTATTCTTCAAAACTAGCTTATCAGAAATTCGGATATTCTTCAAATAGAATAGTGTGGTACCAATACACTGTACACATCACGGTATCGGGGATCAAATCTGCTCAGCATCTAAATATTTAAGATTTACATGAAATCAATTGCATCACTCTGCCTTCACATTTTCCCACATACAAACGCAATCTGCTTTATAATGAAATGAAAGGATACAATACAACACAATGTCTTTTCAAATTCAAAATGACAATCTAATAGAATTACTTTGACGGTGTTAATACGTTTTAGGTGCGGTATGCCTCCTTCAAAGAATGTAGGATTACGGGCATAAAAGAGCCACGGAAATACTGGTCACAGTAGGACTAGGTAGATTAAAGCCTCAAAGGTATTAATTACGCGTACAATGTGCCGTAACATATGATTCAATAGTGTGTCATTAGACCAAGTGACCATCATCACCTCCCCGGGGTGTCCGTGCCTCCCGCCTGTACCTTACCGCAGTAACATAGTGCACTGACCATGTATGGTCATGGTACAAAGTGCGGATTGCTAACCAGATTTAGCATCATCTAATGAGGACAACTTAGATTTTGAAATTCATTTGTTGCATTTTCCCAAGTTTCTGTTCAAAGTTTGAAGCTTGCCACGCCACACTTGAGGAAGGTTACTGCAATTGCATCCCTTGGTTTCTCCATTAAACAACAAGAATACAAATACGGAGAGTTACTTCGTTTCTGCAATAATTTTTGAGAACTGTTAATATTCTACAATTCTGGTATAATATTGAATAAGGTCAAACTTTACCAACTAAAAGGATAATTCAAATTGCGTTTACATAAAAAACAAATCAGATTCGTGGAAATCGGTTCCGAATTCAAAGAAATTCGAGGCACAAATGTAACGCGAGTACGTCCTGCATTGAACATGTAATATACCATGATATGTTCTGTATATCTCTAATTCCGTAAAAGATAGACACCCTTGTATGACACTGTTTCTTAACAAGATGAAACTCCACAGCTATGATAACACATCATTTGTAGCAATAATGACAGTTTACAGACCAAAGTTAACTGAATCTAGCCCTGCAGGGGTAATGTTCACTTGGGTTTAAGACCTTTAAAATCACGCCCTGGGGGCAAGATGAAGTAACCCTAATTGGCGGCCATCTTTGATTGGTTGGATAAAGGCCAAAAGATTACTGAACTATTGTGTTGGCAAAGATCAAAGGGAAGCGGCACACTTCAAAGGGACATCACAAAGACAGATGGACAGAAAAGAATAAAGATGTCACAATAAAATCCTGTAAATCCTAATGCGACGCTTGTAATCAGTCATAAACACTCGGAAACTTAACTACAGAACTCCTGCAACACGTTAAAAGTCTCGAACAATATCGGCATGAAATATTACAATGATATGAATGGTTAAAACATTTAATAAATTTTGACATTATAACTTGTTTAGAACCTTGTTTTGAATATACTGTCGTATATTGTGCATTCAGTTTGCGCAGATCAACGCAGAAAGTAATTCTGATTGGCTTGAGTAACGCCGTCACTCGTTTTACACTCACAAGTGGACTAGATAGTGTGGGTTTTTGACAATCTTAACAGAACAAAGAGTATGGGAAGCAAGTGCAGTACTCAGTAAGAGAAGCAAAACGGTTGATTAATAAACAAGAGTAAACTGTATATATATTGAAACTAAAATGGAGACAAACCAAAAAATAATAATGTTATTCAGATCATTCATCATTTCTTAAAATGTCTTTCTGCAACAAGAAACTTGATATATTTTACAGCAAATATTTATTTGCTTTGACCTAATTCAATGTCACAGTCTTGACTGCATAATGTATTGTAGAATTATTCACAAGGAACACTGATTTATGTGTACAATATGCATGGATGTCACTCATTTCCTTTCACTTATTGATTCACAAATTCCAAAGACTTTCAACTTCAATTAATTATTTATGATGAATGTGTGTGAAAATGCAAACCTATTTCTTGATGCTTTGATTTTGTTGTCTTGTTTAGGCATTTTCTTTACATCAAAAGTTTTCTATATTTTTTTCATTTTACAACACTGATAATAAATAAAGGGTTCACTGTAAAGGAGAATTCAATGTATTCCTGAGGTTTCCGAGACATTAGAGCTAAAAGCAATGTTAGATCTTATTATATCATCTGAAATGTCTAGACAAGACAATGTTATGTAGATTTGATAAGGCCTAATTTACAGCTAAAAGAACTGGGTGGCTTCAAAGAATGCCTGATACAAGTAGAACTCAAGTCCTGGTCAGAGTCTGCTAAATTGATGTTTTAAATACTTCACCTCATAGAATCTGCTGGAAAACCCATGTTAATTGGTGCTTTATACTCTTAACTATAGTTACTGTTTAAGATGTTGAAAGACTAATGCTGATAAGTACATGCTAAAAGTCTATTTGGACTGTTTTAAATACTGCTATTTATGTTGTTATTATTGTCTTCACTGTAACAGTCACTTGATAAAGCGTTGAAAGCGTCTATAAGTGTATGATAAGGACCACGGTCGCACTTACAGTCATCTTTAACTGTTTTACAGACTCATACAAAAGACTTTTCGACATTTGAATTTAAGCTATTATTCTGAAATAAAAAGTACCTCAAAATCATCAATTTGCAAAATGCTTATGACTATTCTGATTCAATATTGTGAGTACATAAATTAAATACATCAACAATTAGGGTGAGGCAAAGCTGTTTCTAAACAAGAACATATTTCCTCCAATTTCTAATGACACATTTTTCTAACTGGACAAACAGATTCATCCTGAATTAAACATTGACGGATCAAGTAAGGAACATTTCCTTTACTTCTCATGCCATTAACTACTGCAATAGATAAATGCTTATGATGTTATTTAGATAGGAATGGATATGATCTATATTGGGCTTCATTCTAACCTTGGGCTGAAATGTCACAGTTCTCTGAAACCTCTCCGAAGAAATTAGAGACACAAACAACCTAGTCGACTTATTTTTTCCAAGAGTTACTTTGTTTGATGTTGCGTAAGCCATTAGCCATTAACGGTAATTATATTTCTAACATTTTTATGAATATGTGTAATAAAACAGGTTGTTGTCTCATTAATGTAGATCTATGAGAAGGCCTCCAACGGAGGGTTTTAAAGTGAGCAACGATTTGTCGAAATCACTGGCGGACATAGGGGCCACAAATTGCTCACCCTTCTTTACATTTTTTTGTTATTTTTGCATAATTCTTTTTTTTTTTTTTTTTTTGGTGGGGTAGGGGGGATGGAAGTGGCGCCCTTTGAGTGGAAAATCATGGAATCCTGAAAATAGTCCATGCGCCTGCATGCACGCATTAACTGTCATGTTGCACGCATTTTCATTGTCACTACATAAATAAATAAACGCCTCTGCAAATACCTGTGTATAACATACATTGAAATTGGTATGTTAACATGTGGGGCATGTCAGTATAAAAAATTTAAATTTAAATTTAATCGTTTTACCTAAATATACAGATACAGATTTACACTCCTGTTACTTCACTAAGTATCTATCTCCGGGCATCATTGAAAAGTAAATTTATTGCATCACAAGTTTATCAAGCAAATGAAGTAACAATCAAGGATTCACACAGAGAAGTTGTTTACCTTTTTCGGTGAGTAGAGACTTAAAGCTGAGATCAATTTGCCTCTGACTCTGCGTGTGCCATCCATTTTAATTAGTGTAGTGGACAACTCAGTAGATGACAAGTTAATGTGCTTGATTCTCTCAAAGTTTACAGTCTCAATCTCTCTCTATCTCTCTCTCTCTCAAAATGAAAGCAATTAATTTTACGGATAAAACCTGATCACCTGTTTGTCACATTAAAGATATGAATACTTTGTTTGCATTTTTTCGCACGCAAATTCTTCATTATTTTGTATAATGATTTGAAAACTAGGAATAGTTTGTAAACCTTCCATGCCCAAATTATTTACATCAATGTGTAACCATTTGTTAACAAATTTTCGAAAGTTTTGATTATTTAATGTGACAAGATTACTATTACAACCGTGAGACTACTATTGCTACTATAAACCTTTGCAATAAAACTGCGAAATTTGCAATGAAACAAAATGATACTACACTGGCACTTTTGTAATCTGAAATAATTTGATAAAATGTAAGTTGTAAAATACAGTTAAAATTTAAAGTAACCTCTGATAGTGACAAACAATTCCAAACAGAGACAACGTATAGATTGTTAAATAAGTCTCTTCCAAATCGGAACCCATTTACAACACCATGTATCGTAGTTGTGTGTCTTCCTCTTTGTCACTTCAGCTAAGCTGCACTCAGGCATCGTGTGATGCGTTATGACAGTGGCTTGATTAGTCTGTCAATTCACACTTGATACCGTATGCTGATGCCCACACATTTAACATGCTAATTTCCATCAAAATAACCACTTTCTTCTTCCAATTCCTCCCCCTTTACATATCGAATCACAATGACTTTGAATTGAGTCACTGACCAGTGGAAATCTACCCGTGTTTGGAGGGATTGACCGTTTTTAAATGATCGGATTGAGGTTTTTTTTGGTCTCTTGAATTGTATTTCTGTTACAATTGCTTTAAATATGTTGACATAACAGATTTATGTTCCTTATTCCCAGTCTCAGTAGATAGACTTGTTCCCATTTAAAAAATAACAAATAGAAATTTATTGTAACTATTGTATTTTAAGTCAAATACATTAGAAAGAAATCCAGTGCCTGATTCATGTTGTATACCTAACAAAAAAAGAAAAGTATAAACATCATTGTTCAACTATTCTGAATCTGTGATGAATAACATTTCTTTTTCAAGCCATGCATAAATTTTATTTCCCCATTATTTCCTAAATACTTTTTGAACATGACCTAGATTTGGGAAGAACGTTGACCTTTCTGAGAAAGCGTAGCCAATTAAGTAGCCAGCTCCACGACTTACCTTTTGCAAAGGAAAATTCGCATTTGTCTTGATAACCTTTTGATCGGAAAACATCTGCGTAATGTCACATAATATTAGTAATTACCAAAAACATTTGAAGACCCCAAGAAAGTGAAATTAGAGACTAATATAAGGAACTAATCAGGTTGACAAAAAGTCTTTAAGAAATGCACCTGCCCTCTGCCTTGAAAGGAAAAAAGGAAAAACCATAATTTACTCAATGTAATTATATATTTGAGAAGAAAGTTGGTGATATTTACTTTTATGTGTTTTATTCCAAATTTTACACATGTTTAACAACATTATTGACTGGTCCACCTGGATTGGTTTCACTTTTTACAGAAACAAAAGGAATATAGAGTAAAATATCCATCATATTTCCCCAGGCTACAAACAGCTAAACTAGAAAATTGCTGACCCCTCTTTGTGTACAATACACACCCATTTGCAAGTCTACAATGTGTTTAATCATTCAATTATCACCCACTAAAAGACCTTATAAACACTATTTGCATGTTTTATTTGTGTTTTATTAGAAGGGACAATATTTTCCCAGGTAGCAAGTTGTTTCACCTGTCCCCCAAGTCCATTGTTAGTCCCACACCTTTGTCTCCATGCACTCTTTTTCTCCTGGATTTCTAGGATCATATCTGAACCTTCACTCTTAGTCCCTGGAAAATTATCATTTTTTTAAGCCAATTTGCTTTAATTTTCACATCCTTTTCTTTGGATTTCCCGTCCTTTTGTCTTAAAGCCACCATTATACAATGTTCTCTTTTGTGCTTATTGGTAATCGTGTTGATAATCGTGTTATATGTGAAACAAAGCCCAATATGAAACTTCATACTCTCCAAGACCTCCAAGCATAACATTCAGCACCAGAGTAATGGAGATTTTCCGATTTTTCCTCTATCATCTGTTTGCATCAGTGCCAACTAGTTCCTATTTTGAAAGATCTACTCGACTGTGCAAAGGTTGGCTCGAGCTGAAGATAAACTGGCTGTCCTCAGTCCATGATTAAAATTCGGGTTTTGTCTAAGCTTCTGTCTAAGCAACATAAAGGTCAAACTGACAACCTGATTTTGTTTACTAAAACAAGCATGAAGTAAGTGCTCCACACGTCGCAACAAATAGATGCTGTGCACAAATGGGACATGCTGAGACAAATTGTCAAGACTCTTACGTGAGCTTTGAATGAGACAAGTAGAAAGAGAGAGAGAGAGAGAGGGGGGGGAGACAGGTAGATAATTTTGACGATATGTCATTCTATTCTTAATCAACAACAATCACCTCTAGCAGATGTTACTCGATACTCGATACCCTTTACCAACATAACTGGACAGAGTATTCATGCCTGTGATGCAATGAGTAAAGAAAGCTTTTAGCACTTTACTTTACTTCTGTGGTCGTGACAATGCGATTTACACGTAATGAAGTCTACCTATTGTTATCCTTCACTTGTATTATTATTCACAGGCCTTCCTTCATTGTAATTTTATATATTAGAAAAAAGCTGCTTAATTAGAATATGATATTACGGCATTAAACAATACAATAAGTAATATTATCAGTCAGGATTTATACACGTAATATTTTTGCTGCTTTGTTCCTCGAAATGTCGAAAGGGAATATGTTGCCAAATTAAAAAATAAAATACTGATGGTCAACCTGAGAAAATATTATTATCCTGGACTAAATTGGTGAACAGAAAATGTTAAGCAGCAAAACATCTGAAGCCATGAAGCAGTGCATTCGCCTTGTTTTGCATACGTTTTGCATAATTGCCGCAGAACCTGGAAATTCTATCAGTTATGGAACAATAGATTATACGCTGTGCCTTATTGTGGATCAAAAGCATAACGTAAAATGCCTTTGTTCTCAAACATTTAATACATTCATATCCTGACTTTCGGTCCTGAAATTACTTTCAATGAAGAAACAAACTTTTATCAAGCTTTTTATGGGAAGTTCTCAGTTTAGCATAGGCACCAATCTTTTACAGAATATAATATTTTCATATTTACACATATGGATGAGTGTAGTACAAATAGTGAGTGAGTGAATATGGGTTGTTTTGCATAGGAAGATGACTTGGGGCAGCCATAATGATATTTAGCTACATTAACCCAATTCCAGCTCTGAGAGAGTATTTCCTAGGTCTTAACAATGGGGCACAGCCGAGGCACCACACAACTGGTTAAGGGATCGTGCGCTGGTCTCTAAATATTCCGCTTATCTTTTTTCATTTATAAGAAAATCAAAATGATACCCTTTTTCCGGCCAGATTTTTCTAAAACCCTATTGTTCAAAAATTAATACAGTAGAACCTGCTTTAACAAGGCACTGCTTTGTGCGGCCACCTGACATACAAATCCAACATGCCGGTTATTTCTTACATATTTCCTATGTGAGGTCACCTGTCATTTACAGCCAATTTACATTGCGTAGTAGTGGCCCCACAAAGCAGGTTCTATTGTACGAATTTCCTCTGCCTTAAAATTATTGAATTTACTCGACTTTTTGTTGTGAATTAGTGCTATAAATTATGGAGTGACAACTCAAAAAGTATTCAGCAGAAGTAATGTAATAAATTTATGAATGGGCCTCAATTTGTCTTTGTAATTTTTGCAACACAATACATGAAATTGTCGATGGACGGAGAAACTGCGAACATCATATATCAATGTTCACAAAATGTTATATTTCAAGAGTATTAAACTGCATAATTGTATCTTCTAAGTCGGTACCACCTCACTCAATTTGACTTTTCCTAGTTAGATAATTGTTCCTTTAAGTATAAATTGCACTGTAGCACTTGACAAAAATCAAATTATGTTACATTTTGCATTGACAAGGGTATTCTTTAGACGTTACGGACGGAAACCTGTGAGCATTTAAAACTCACATTGGTTTCTTCAAAGGTGTGAAGTACTGTACAGACTTTGATCCTCTATCAGATTTCTACACTTCAACCCACAATTGTAATTTGATGTGGATTCAGATTAAGATGCAATGAAGCTTTAAGATGGGTGCACATCAAAGATGTTCAATTACAATTGTCAACTTGTTCTCCTTACTTTTCATTACTCCTTTGTTGAGTGCTTGTTTGTGATGGATAAAGATCACATGAGTAAACAGGCTATGTTTACATGATGATGTTGACTGTATCGGAGTTATATTGAACAAACGGTTCTGAGTATTCCAATTCTACATTTGCCTGATTGCTTGCAATATTATGTAACTGAGAACAGACTAATACTTATGATGCAGTGAGTAAGGTAAGTACATCATAAAACATGAATAGTGTAATCTTGCTACTTCCTAATCACCCATTATATATCTTCCTTATATCTATGTACCAATTATCGATGCACATGATGTACAAACTAAATGTTAAATGTGGCAATGACTATTGACTATTTATGTTCAAAGATAATTTAAATATGAAATTCTGTAATTTACACATCAATTCAAACTAAATGATAACCATGAAAAACTCATAAAAACTTCCTTGTAACTCCCATTTCATTGCTTAAGAATTTAAAAGTTGCATGTACAGTGTTAAATGTTTCAGCTCTAAAGCTGCTCCTGGTCCTAAACAGAACATCCCTCTGGCCCAATTCCAACCAGCCACAGAAACTACACAACAATAAAGGCTTCTTTAATGTAAATATATATTATGAAAAATTTATACAGCATTTTATATTTTCTTTATGTTAAAAACTATTTCCTACATAAAAGACTCCTTTTTGGTATTGTTCCATGGTTTAAACATTTTCTTTGATTGGCAAATGAATAAAACCTTTTAAAAACTGTGTAATCAGTTATGGCATTGTAATTGCTATTCTTATGATCTACCCATGTAAAAGGAAACCAGGAATTATAATGAACATATTTTTGCAAAAACACAGATACCCTTAATGGATGCATATAGCCAACAGTTAAAATAACAGAGAATAACTTCAATTCCCTTTAATTCCTTTGATAAATGAAAATACTGTGTCCTTTAGTATGATAGACAAATTCTTTCAAAGCATTTTATACTGAAACCTCACATTTGATATGTTGATATCTTATTTTACTGCAAGTTTTCTAGGCTCTAAAAGGTCTTACAAATCTGGTAAAGTGCAAAGCCTGGTTAAGATGTAAAATCTCTAGATTAAACTGCAGTAAATAAGGAAACAGCATTGACAGCCCTGACAGCTGACCATATTATTGCAATTGATGGATTGCAGGAGGAAATAATTCAAACTAATACAATTTGCATATTCCATTATCAGAGGCATCTTACTGCGATATATGGCTAATACACAAGCAATATACATGCTAATAACATGCTAGAACTCATTGTAAAAACATGAGCTAGACCAAATAGTATACAAATGGCCGTGGCAAATTGGAGGCAAAGCAAAGTATCATATAAGGAAGAAGTTTTCAAAATAATATGGTATAACTGCAAAGATATTAATGCATAAATAGTGTATTCTTGAGATAAATATTACATGTTGAAATGTTGCTGCCTTCAGAATTCAAATAAATTAAAATGACATATTACATCAGTAACAAATTGAAAACTATGGAAGATGATTGGTAAACATGTAACAGGAAAGTAGATCTAGTAACAGTAACTTTACATTATGGTTGACTCAAAAAAGCAATTTGCATCTTTGTATTCTATGAATCATTTCTTTTTATTGCAATTTAGTCAAACATTAATTGTAAAATACAAAGTTCATCGTTAAAATATCTTTTTTATTTAAACTGATCATTATCATCCAAACAAGAGATTGTGTCTAATATGAATACAAAACATGTGCCATTCCACCTAAGTAAACAATCATGGAATTTCATTGTTCAAGCCCAAATTAAATAAACAGCACACTGTAAGGGATGGAAAATTAAATAGAAGCAACTGATTAAAAGCATAAGGGCGAAGAAAATAAAGTGGGGCTTTTATGTCTCAAGTTTTAAAGGATCTATTTCCCAATTTAATTAGTCGATAGTCATTAAAGGATCTTTTCTGGCAGATAACAATATGGCGGCTGAAGATTATGTTTGGGATAAGTGGGGCCTGGAGTAAAGATTTATTGATGACAGAAATTACTGATAGTTGAATGCAATAATTTACTGTTGATTCGTTTTTGGGGAGGAGAGCGGGAATATCATTCATGAATCCGCAATTTAATGCTGACACTGAAGTGGACAAAGATACACAGTTTTGAGGTAAAATGCTTTACATTTCTTGAGGATCAGTTAAGAAATCATTAGCACAATATAAATCAGACAGTCAGTAACTGTCCTATGACAGTATGTTCTCCAAAACAAATCTAACGCAAACTAGTGTAAAATAAAGCATCACTAACACTGCATCATGTAGTCAGTTAGCCAAGGTTTCTCCATTGGAGTACTAGATAATAAGAAACACTGTGGTTGATGCACATGGATGAAACGATTTATAAAACGATTAAAATTCGTATTGAGATCTGTGGGCTCATTGTTACGGAACATCCACGCGCAAACATCATTTCCACTCCTCTCCCCCCAAAAAAGGATTTTATTGCAAACGCATAACAATTTATGCTGCAATTTCTATCATTATTTGTTTTATATTGTTCCATTTGCCAATTTCTGTTGAAGTGTGTTTTCTTTGCTTTCTAAAATGGTTTAAATAAAATGACTTTTTCATTCTGACTAACTGGACCAAAAAGAACAAAAAATTTAATGAATGCAACAACATTGTTGTAAGTGCTTGTAGCCTGAGGCTATTTCAACCCAAACTGTTATAAATTAAATTAATATCATCCTATGTTATACTATGTAGCCTTTTAATGACCATTACTGAATATATCCGTTTCTTATTTTATTACCAACGGCAGAAAAATCCCCTTTGTAAGAATTTCTCCTTTGGAAAAGTTATTAAATAGCTCATCCCAAAGGTCTCATAACAAGGTAGTTTATCATCTCCGACTAATGCACTGTTTTCTTAAAGCCATGTTTATTTGGTTGTAAAAGTTTCTTTCATCAAGAATGTCTTTGTCTTTATCAGATATCTTTAGTTCAGACAAAGGAATTTTATCGTTTTGGCTGCGTTGACTCGAAGGTTTCATAAAATTTAAATTTCTTTAACCATTCACCAGTTCTGAACATAAAACCCTGTCTGTTTTGGGACTGTATCATTCGAAACATCTTATCAAAAGGTTTTAAATTGAGTTTAAATACTTAGTTATGAAAGAGGAACAGTTTCAATTTAAACACAATAGAAATTCATACTCGCGTGAAAAGCACAACATGAATTTAAATTGTTCCTAAAATGAATAACAAATTTCGAGTTAAAACGTAAAATGACAGCACTCGACATTAAACATCAAGCTATGATTGCAATGTTTTCTACTGATTTCGTTTTATTCCTTTTCTTTACAGATCAAATCAATTCATATTTCCTATCAATATTTGCCTAATAAACAGGTAGATCTTATCTTTGTGTACTCAGTGAATCCAACACATAAAGCTGTGTGCGAGACTCAGAACCAAGGGGCTCAAAGAGTGAGGTGGCTCTTGAAGAAATGGCGTACTGCCGAATCTCACAAAGGCACGATTCTTAAACAATAATGTCAATGATCTAAAATGTAGTCTAAGTTCCCACTGCCCCTCCAAATAGTCCCCCTATCCCAGAAAAATAAATTAACCCTCAATTCTCTCTCCAACTGAAAAATAAATACATATAAAGATCATGTTATTCCAGGAGTGAGGTCAAATTGCCAGCCACGTGACAAAATCAACCTTCATATTCGTTAACACAAAGACTATTCTTAAAATGATACCTTTTGTTGCCCTGGTACGCTCCGATGAATGTGTCTTGCGATTACTATATGCAATATAATTATAAGTAAAAAGCCAAAGCAACTGAAAAACAGTTTCGTCAATTTGATGGAATCGTACTGAAGATGCACATTGAAATCAACTGAAATTAGATTTCCCAATTATCTATCTAACTAAGCATTTCAAAATAAGTAAAGATTTTGCTATGACCACAGAGTACAATAAAACTACTTGAAAACATAAATTAGAACTTAATAATAATTGCGTTGAAAACCAACCAGTTTGATGTCGCAATACCATGACACTGGATCCTCTTCCGACGGGCCTGTTCAGCCCTCATTTGCATGTAGAACATTTGACAAATGAGTCACATTTTCGCAATGTAATTACGCGTTGCCTGATCGATACTGAAAGCAATATCACTTTAACTGCCATCTTTAATTTGTTTCTCCGCAAATGGAATTTGACAGAAAATGAAGATGCTAAAAATATCAATATAGATTCTCACTTATTTCCCGTTCTGTCAGCTCCATTCAATGTATTATTACTGCGTATGAAATGTTTTGCCAGCAAAAGTTTCTGACTTGTAAGAAATCTAGGAGAAGGACGTGATATATAAGGGATTTCAATCATTGTCATTTCCCATTACATGCAGTATAATATAAATACATTGAAATGTATTTAATGCGCAGTGGAAAAGCCTCCATTTTCCTTGTAAGGACATGATTTGGAAAATAAAAGCGTAATAGATATAGAAGTGTAGTAAATGTGCAAAGAAAAGAACATTGGAGACAAGGAATCAGTTTAAGTAATGGGTAGATCTTGGGTAACTTGTACACTATGAACATGATAGACATAAACTATTGTGATACCGCACACAGTCGGCAACATAACTAGTACCCTGCTACACTGAACTCAGCCTACAGAAAATCTAGCTGGAACACCACCCTTTGAATCTTACACAGAGGGATAAAACCAGCAGTCAAATTCTTTATTATGTCTTTTACATTTTAACGTACGGAGAGGAAATTCTTTAAGACTTGAACATGAACATGCTAAAACAAGAAGCTTTCATACAACTAAACATTATGAAACTTTTTTGAGTATTGCAAAGTCTAGACTGTGCAAAATGTACACTTTGGTTTTTGGGACAAGAGGCCTTTTTGCTGCAAGAGAACAGACATAAACTACAACTACATTAAAAATAATGAATAAATACATTTATAGAGTCCAAGCTAACACCTTTCCCTGTGTTTCGGAGACGAATAAATATTTATCATGGAAAACTACCAAATTATTTCCAAATTACAGAATTAAGAATTCAGGCAAATCAATGTGTATTACAACTTTAGTGTTATGGCTCCGTGTTTTTATAAGGCCATGGACGTGCATTGCATTTCTAACAAAGCCGTGTGACAAGCCAGCGTTGATTTATAGGCTCATTCCACTTCTAACAATGGACATTCTCGAACAATTTGTTATCTGCCAACCATTTGTATTAAACAACCCATAGCAAATACATATTTGCATAATGTTTACAATAAATTTTCAAGCCAAAATAAAAAAAGAAGTGGGAAGATTGAATGCAACTTGTCTTTTACTGTCGAAGAAATAATGGAAAGATAATAATGCCTCTTCAAAGCCTATTGAGTCAAGCAGGCCAGGCATGTCCTATTATTGCAAATTCACCATTTGCAATTCATTCTACTAAATTGAATATTATTACCCAGAACAGTTTTATATTACCCCTTTAATGACCCGACATATTTAAGTATCACTGCATTGGTGCAACATATGGTGTTTAATTAGGTAATATACCAGCCATAAAACCGAATATAAAACCATTCGGCAAAGTGAAACTCTGCCAACGTTTAAAAATTAAGTAAAACTGTTATCCAACAAGATTCAACTGTTTTACCCTGTAAGATATATTTCAATTGTTATATTGATCGGCGATAGATATAATGTTGTAAGTCACACATTTTACTTGCTATGCGTTTCTTCACATTGGTTATCAACGAGGGCTGCCTGTGCACAAGATAACATTGCTTCAATAAATTGCTGTAACCTTATTTGAATTTTATTTCAGAATGGAAAAGAAGATCAAATCAATAATATTTAGCATCATTATTTTCAGGTCAATCCTGTTGTAAACTGCACACACCCCAAAACTGAAAGACGCTCGTTTAATAACTTCATTAACACAAATCAATACTGAGGACTTCCTTTACATTTATTTCTAAGTTGAAATCAATAATCAAATCTTTGTATATAATTGACTTTTAGCTCTAGATTTGGTAATCAGATATGGTAATAAAGATCGGTTTCCATAGTCACCTGTCATTTTGAAAACAATAGATGATTTTCCGCCCCTTTGATGTAAACTGGTAATAAATAACCCAACTAGAGCACCTGTCTTAAAACAATGGCCATTGTGATCAATTCTGATTGATAGCAATCATTAATCATTTCTATAACAATAATAATGAATCTATTGTTCATTTGCTGCTCTCATTACTCTTCCATTGGACAACGACAACTATCTAATCTAAATTCAATATCCACATTAATTTCTATTGATGACCAAAACAATACATGATGGGGATTTATGTACATCGTTTAGGAAAAAGGCTACTACATCATATCGGCATTGTACATTCGCTGAAATTCATTCAACATATTTATGACGCGGTGACTACTCAGGGTAGAGATGTTTTGCACTTTGTCAGAATTTTGGTGAGTAAGGCCACAAGGTTTG
>JBCAUI010164421.1:0-32145 GCA_038406195.1 Haplosyllis anthogorgicola
ATCCATAACAAATCAACTGGAACCATTTTGAACAGGGAATTTGGTTTCCTCTGGCTAAAAGAAATATTATTTATGTCAATTTAGGCTTTTTATATTGAAAATAGAATGATCTGGGATCCCATTCAATAAACCAATGCATTTCCAATACAAATATTGAAGTTAACCCTTTACTATCTATTTCTTAAAGGAAAATCCACGGAAAAAGCCACTTTGCGACACATAATAAGTTAAAAACCCAAAGTTCAAAAGTTCCCAAACAACGTGTGAATGTTGAATATCTTTCAGATAAACGTCTTTTTGTTTTGCAATATATCATGGCAGAATGTTGGATGTCCTGCACATAAAAATATTCTCTGACACTTAGTTATGGACAAGTTTGTAATATCATTGCCTTCACAAAGCTTTAAGGCAAAATCAACCACAATTTGCAAACCTAAGCTGATACACATTTAGTATGCCGACGTGAATACCATTTAATGCACAGCCAATCTTCCTGCTTTAACTTAATCCAACATAATGCAGTTTGATGTTGTTTGTTAAACCCCTTCCTTCACGCATAATAGCTGGATTCACAACGTGGATGAATAATTACGGCAAAACTTCGGTTTTTTTATGATTTATTATTGCTATAAAGGTTATCCAAGTGTTTGGATAAAGTCATTTCAAAGATAAAAGCTCATTTCAAAGATTAAAAAGATGACACATTTTTTGGTATATGAAGTTTTCCGCCATGTTTATTTAGAAATAAAAAGTTAAGCGACTTAGTCCTTCATGATAAATTTATATCCGGAAAACGGGTCGTAGACAAACGTTATAATTGATATGAAAATCAATGTTTGGCACCCATATTTGTTCCCTTTGGACCTGAATAGAGCCATCAAATTACAAATCTGACAAAGCTGCATATATCCATTCTTTCTCTAAAAATTGGGAGGCATAAATATATTCATATCACCAATACATCACTCTACTAGCATGGCAGTTTACATCCCACTACTTGGTTGGAAAAACGCTCATGTTTTTCGAGCAGTTTATATTTACAACTGAAGCCAGTGGCCTTAAATAAACCTGTCTGCAACTATCAATTAAGCTGTTCACATTCGCTAGCATTATTCGAAAGAGATACAAGGTCCTTTGATTAGTCGTAGGCGACCAATCAGACAAACTGGGCAGTCACAATAGCTAACTACGGAAGTGTGGTCTTGTGGCAAAAAATACATTCTACCTTATGCTTCTGGGTAAGCGAATTCGGACGTTATATTTTAAGCGCATTTAGATGTTCTCATCACTGAGTTTGCCTGAGATTTTCCGTTTGACAGCTTTGCCAAGCACTGAATGTCAAGAACAACAATCTGCTATTGACAGAGACATTTAACAATGACCAAATAATTGAACCACATGCTAATTTCCTCTTCGTTCATGTTAACAATTGGAACATTTTCGAGAAACTCGAAACTCGACATGCCACATGATTTTAGGAATGATTGAAATTGTCTTTCTGCCTCTGGAGTCCAAGATATTTCGAGCCTGCAGCAGTTTTCAGTTTGCCACTATCTGCAAAATATATTTGGCATCCTCCCACGTAACACATGTTTGAAAACAAATTGCACAATCGCAGTTGTATGCATAGATATTCATTCCGTTCAAACAGCAAATGCTCCACCCTGATCAATATTGATCTATCCTGTCAATCTTCCTACGATATTTAATCCAATATAACGCAATTTGATGAACTCTTTCATTTGTAAATATTATTCAAACTGGCAGATGGGGCAAACATAGAGAGCAAAGCCTTATTTGGTTACTTGTTACTTGTGATGAAGTGCTATTCACTGGGATTGGAACATCTTGACCTCAACATGTACAGTACAGGGACACTTTCAAATATTTTTCATGTGCCACCCATTCTGCCCCGTGTAGGCACATGACATCCACAAAGAGTGGCCTGTCAATTGATTGAGCACCCGCAGACGATAGCTTTTGTCACTTTGCTATTTGTATATCACAGGGAAACAACTAAGAAAAAAGATCTTAGATGTTTGTAAATATGATCAAGACACCAACATGGTGTGGTGATACCGAACGTTTATGTATCTTTGAAATAATCAACATTTCACCACCGTTATTGAAAACGAAAACCGTCAACGATTGATGGATATATTTCTTTTCAGAAAATAACTAACTGCACTAGTACGACCGTGGAAACAGAATCTATCAAATGAAATAGATCTTGTATGTCCTTACTTACACTACTACTACATTTCACCACAAACCTACTGAAACAATATAACGAAAGCATTACATCTTTCACATAATATTTTACAGTTATAATATAAAACACAACAATAACTGTATTGTGTAAATCAAGTTAAAGCACAAGTCTCCATTAAGTAATAGCGATGGGATCAATGTTGGACATTTGACATTCTTTGTTATTCCCCACAGACCATTTACTGTAACATTCCAACAAAGCTGTCTCAATCCTTTGTTCTCAATGCCACAGTGAGTTTTGTGGAATGTCTGCAACTCCTTTTGTACACGGTTCTCGCAACAGTTCCTTTTCTTCACAGCAAGCAGATGATTTATACACAGTGCCGTGTTGATTTAGGCATCTGTAAAATGGTACTTCTGTGATATTGGGTGAAAAATCAAATTTTCCAGAGAATTACAAGAATAACATGGCAACTTTTCCACCTATTTGGTTCCATCAGAGTCGGAGAATCAGTTGAACTGTAAATATGCCTTGTTGGTTTCCGTCTTAGAAATGCAGTATCTAATATTATTATCTCGCAAAATGTGGAAAAAATTTAAGTGCATGGCATTTAGCCAAACGGTACCGTCAATGTACTCGGTATTTTCAATAGCATTTACATACTCCAAAGCATACGCTTTGCGTCCCCACTTGGGTTGAGCATTATGGCACCTAGTTTAGTAAGTCTACATACAGGATAGGAAATGTGTCCAGACGAATTCATTAGATTTTCACAGATAGAGTAATCCGTTTGATTAAATTTCTGCAAGGATTAAAAGAATTAATTTAGTCATCCCTGCAGTAAACTCAATAAACCGTGAATCGCCAAGTCTAGTACTGTAAGGTAAACTTATTGGTCTGGAGAATATCTGGCACCACACAATAGTATGGTACCAAATATCTTTGAAATTTCATTTTTTGAAACATTGATCAAATTGACTTTGAAGCAAAATGGTTTTCCGACAATAGATTATCAAAAATAGGCGCTGGTATCGTGCTTTTATAAGTGAGTTTCAAGGGAGAAGCTTGCTACAGTGATAACTTTTATAACTTTACATATAATTCTAATGCCATCATAATTCAAATTGTGTTTCAAGGATCTTTAGTTTATGTTTTCTGGATGCATTTGCTGAAAACAGTATTGAATGTCTTAGCATCATTAAATGCAATGCAATCACAATTCAAATTTTTTTCCATTTTTAAATTATAAAAATAATCTTCAGTTTCGAAATCAACACTGAATGATACAATCATGGCCAGAAAAACAATGCGAGAAGCAAAGCCATTTACGGGAGGTATCTACTGAAGAAATCGAAGGATTCAGCAGATCAATCTTCAGCAAATCTACCCTCTTATCTGCTGCCATAAAGCCTCATCCTTCAGCCTGATTAAACCAGCGATGAAATTCTGAGAGAGAATTTTATGGATCTGCGAATCAGGCAAACAGAAAATAAGCCTCATCCTGTACTTGAGTATGGAAGTGTGAATTCGGGGTTTTTTCAGCTTGAAAGGCTCATTGAGTGTTCTCTCTGTGTCCTGTTACACAGAACTTCAGCACAGGCTACAAATTGATGGAACTGATTTGGTTTCACACAACTCCGAATCCATGATTGCATTATGAAATCTGGAACCGTCTTCAAAAGTGGAGCATGGAGCATGTAAACAAACCATGGACCAGAATTTAAATACATTTCGAAACTCAATTTATGAAATTATATTCAATTTGCTGCTGGTCACATTTTGTTTGCTCTGTTCATAATATTAGGTTTCCTTGCTCAGACAAACTATTTGATCTGCTTGGGAGCCACAATGTTGTTCAACATAACGTTGTATCATAGTATTCATTATATTTGAGATCGGTAACAGATACTTGAAATGTAAGATGAGTAAAGTGTTGCCGCTTTAGCGGGCTACGGATTCTCTGCATAAAATTTTGAATGACGCCCAAAGTTTTGCGTTAACTGTTCATTTTAAATTTATTTGGTAAACTTAAACTCTTTGTTACAGTGCCCCTGATTGTGCTCAACAGAGGGACAAAGTGTTGCGGCAACTGACATTAACACAAACGCCAATACAGCGCTTTGGAAATTCTACGCTATAATGTTTACAGCAATGAGATAAATACTGTGTAGATGAACATGGATCCTCTACATTTCCCTGGAGAGGTTTGCGCATTTAATTGGCGTTTCTGATTTACCGTCTCATCTGATTAGAGGAATACACATTGACACGACATTAGATTACGCATGGCTAATAAGCGGCCGTAGTGCCGAGTAAATTGCTGAACTGTGATTTGGCTGATGGTCATTCGTTAGACGTGTTCCCGCGTTAATATCTTCATTAGGCGCGGTTACACGGTTTTAATGGAAGAAGACACAGTTTGCGCAGACAATCCCCCTGATCATCTCTCATTAGCCACATTGCTGTCTTGGGATCATCATTGCGTTACATAACAAAACTCCAGGCAAACGCCTTTATTGATTTAAACTCATACCGGAAACTCACTCCTCTATTTGTATGCTACTTGCCTAGAATGACATCAGATAAATACATGTGTGGGGAAATTTAGTCCACGTGTTTGATCTTGTGTAAAACATGATCATGGAAAGGCCCAGTTCAGTTTTCAAGTTATAAACTTGTGCTAAAAAATATTACCCATTTGAGGTCTTGGGACACCCAGTTTGACACAGAAATATAACACTGATACATTTACTGAAAGAAGATACCCAAAAATAATTGTTTATGGTAGGAAGTATTTGAAATTATAATGGGTAAATGGGTACACGCTAACTGACATATGATCAGGGTTGCGCAAGTGGAAAGTCCTTCACTGTATCTCATTTCTAGCTTAAAATAGTGAAATAAAGTTTTAACAGAAAGCAACAAGACGACGACACAATTATAGCAGGAAGTAGTTAGTATTTCCTCTACTACTTCAACCAGAAATAAACAACATTAGATTTACATCCAGCAAAAACTTCCACGCAGTTCGTCTGTCCTAAAATTAGTTACAGAATAATAAGCATGTTAGATCATGACAATTTAAACTGCGATTCTTCATAAATGTCTGCTTTTGGAACAGATCTCTTCAGATTCTGTCTGACATGATGGAGTCATGGTTCCTGCATGAATTTTCAGGGCTATCTCCTATGTCATAACATTGAGAGATAACTTAAGGAGACTTGTCAGCTTACGAAAAGTACCTACTTAATAATGTACCGACACATTCGGTTACAAATACCATATTCCATTCCATAAATTGTTGTTCTCTATTTGACCTATTTCCAACATGTTGCTAATTAAGCCCATGTCAGTTTGTTTATCCATTTGTCTGAAAAGGCACTTGTTCTGTGTGACAACTCTCAGAGATACTCAAGAGATTCTGGTAGGTGAGTGAGTCGTAGGAATGGTACTTCACTACTTGGCAGGTGTACAGGACTTCTTGTAGAACACCTGAGATGGTCGGGTTTATATCTGATGACTTTGGGGAATGATTCTGAAGATTGGTCCAAGGACACTTGGCATTCTAAGTGGGTGGTCTAAAGGTTTTGGTATCCGTTTATCAGTAATTATTCTGGCTATCTATTTGGAATTTTAAGTTAAAAATTAACTTTACGACAATTCATCTCAAACTAAATGACACAAATAACTATTTAAAAGACAATAAGAAAATCTTCATAGAAATGACAACAATTTAGAAAAAAGATACACGGCAGAAAGTTAAAAAGTGGCACTTTCAGATTGTTTCAGGATATTGCAGATAAGATTTCTTCCAAGTGCCACAATTTACCAATAAACCTCATACAAAATGAGCCCAAACCCCGATTTCATGTATAACGCTTTGTTGCCAACAAAAACAAGAACAGGAAATAAAGAAATCCCCTACTTCAAGGGACTTCGGTCAAGCCGAAGCAGTTTTAAAGGTGTATCTAATCATCTTTTTCGCGAATAAAGGCGTTTATGCAGTTGTGTGACCAACATATTTCCTTGTCGCATTAGCGTTACAAAATAGGAAATGCATTTTGTTGTAATGCCCAGAAAACCAGAACACAACAACATAATCAGAATTTACAAGGCATGTGTAATTCATTTATCATGTTTTATGTAAAATACAGATTGGTATATAGATTATATTTATTTCAGCTGGCTACGGTATGTTTACAGGATCAAATAGATGCAGCTTGGATCCACATTTACCTGTAACCCTGAGCTTTGATCTCTTGGTTCTATTTACCTGTGGAGTGGCCCATTGGTTCACCCACTGGTCTATCATTTCAGAGCCAAGGTTTACAACAGAGATGAACTTGAATCTTGTATCACATTTCATTATACTGAACAATAACTCAATTACTATTTGGATTGAGCGCAATAAGGTTCATATTTTAGGAATTGCGCTTTGGAGACGAAAGTTAAGTATGAAACTAAGATTTCGCTCCCTTATTTGCTCTACGCTGTGACAATCCAATCATCACAGTATCAGTTTGCATTATGCCAATTCAACCTGCACATACTAGGCGGGGACCACATGTTCCTGAGACTGGTGTTATCACGATGCAAAGTATCCAAAATAACATTATTCATTAATAGTTAGTATGATTAAATTATTACATAATTTAATTAATCAAATGAAGTAAATACTTCATGCAACTGTGATCTTAACTCTATATTCATAAGGTTTGGACTTTGCTGTTTATTCTTCCCCAAAAGCTTCACTATAAAGGGAATTAATTATCTGGCAACAAATGTCCATGAGCCACGCTTCCAAATGATCGTGTTGGTAAATAATTTCTCGGTAAACAGGACCTGACAGCTCTTTTGAACGTGAAGGGTAAACAGTACCAGTACCAGGTAAGAATCCCTGGGGGAGCATACCTCCACACCAGTTAGGGAGCATTCATATTACCAAAATACCCTTATTCCTATCCCTACCAACCACGAGGATACATCACAATATGACCTATTAGCCAACATAACAAAAAAGAGCGACTAACTCATATATCAAGCGGAAAAAAATCCGGGTAGACAAGTCAAATCAATGAGGATCATATGTTTTTATGACGAACATATGAGTTTTACAGAAGTTACAATGCAAGGGAACATAATAAAAATGACAAGAATGTCACCCCCATGGGGTTCTCCAAAGGTCAACTGGGATTGGGCAAGGTTTGTAATGATTAAAGATGGCATCTTGCAAGTGAACATTTACCGTTCAATTAAGAAACTGAAAACTAGATCGACTTTCTGCCAGGTAATTTTAAACTTAAACCACATTAGACCAGGTCTAATCATTTCTGAACTGGAAAAAGTTTCAGTGTACAAGTGGCTATTGAAAATCGGTCAGTGCCCCTTGGATATCCCCTCTGCATGTACTAGAGGTGTGAAAGCCCAGCACAGTAGACAGTGGAGTTCCCCATGCACCCAGAACCGGAGGTGTGGGTTCAGTACAGATGTCTTGTACCGTGTATCAATGTTACATTCTGTGGACCCCGATCAATAAGGAAGAAGAGGGGAGAATTTGTAAGCAAACTGATGATCAGTGGTTAGTTAAATGCCTTTCACATCTCAGCTCAATGAAGCTGTAAGCTGTGGATGGGTCCTGGAGTCGAGGCTGGTAGTCAAGGGGGCACTACAACCAAAAATATTAGCCACATGATCATGTTCAAAACTTTAACAAAAGAAAACAGTTTCAAACACTCATTAATGACCTGCTAACATTGTACTGGATCTTTAGTAATTAATCATTACAAAGCCAGTGCTCAATGAAAAGTGCACAAAACCCTGAAATACCGTCAGAAAGGTTTAAAGGAATATTGCGGTGCATTTTAGAAATACAAACTTGAAATGTCCACATATCTCAGCCCTGTTCGTGCGGCTTAGACTAAGCAGCTTCACACAGAGAGACACATACACTCCCCAATAAGGCAAGAGACAGTTCAGAGTTCTGTGAAACTAAATCAACTCTCATTGATTGCTCTAATAGTCAATGTCTCCACTGCTCGGCTGCAGTCCGATAGACGGGCAACTACACGTGGTAAATTACTTACATCTTAAGAATGTTGCGGCAATAAAGCTTTAAATTTCTTACGCAAAATTAAGTTTTCCCCAAAAATCAAATATCAAGCAAATTGATCAAATAGAAGAATTGGTTCAACTTCACTTAAGCTGCTCGGTACTGATATTGCTACAATTTAATATTTATTTTGATATGTAAACTTACTTCTCAACAATTCAAGATGAGGATCGTAGTGCGCACGCAGGCACGCAGAATCACCTCAAATTCGAAATATAGGGTACCAGTGGCTCCAAAATGGATCTCGGTTCACAAAACTAAAAAGAATTCAGGCTCATGAACTGACTGATTTACCAACCGGGAGAATACTGCGAGCCTTGGTTCCTCAGAGCAGCCAGTTGCGTAAGGACACATGCATTTGTTTGATACTGCATTCAGAAGCACTGAAGAGTAAGTAAGCAGTTAGCATAAGTAATATTTCCCCCAGTTGCAACCAAACATCTCTGAGCAGTGCTGCACCTAGCAGGGAAACGTCCCTTATTAAGTCCGTGGCCCTGGCCTCTTCACGCCGGATTACTCCATATGATACGTTAATGGATGGATTAGTTTTCTTAATCACCGTGCGAACACTGTCGCATGCTCATAAATGATTTTATGCAATATTGCACACAATACAGCCTTGAGGTGATTTGTCCATTCAATGATGTCTTTTTTTCTTATCAGGCTTAATCCATTTTTTCTTTCAAGTTGGGTCTTCCTCTCTCGTTTCAAGTTCTTTGTCATAATTTGTCTGGGTAAAGCGTGGATAGGAAATTGGGACTATTTGTAATGTGTGATTTTGTGAGGAAATACCAATTGAAAACTTTCATTTTCAATTTACTAGCCTAATGGAAAGTTGGACCACCCACGAATTTATCTGGCTGAAACGTAGTATCAGAACATCGCAAAACACTTAAAATCACGTGCGTTTTAATCGTTCAAAAATCCCTGCCAGTTTGATATAGCATTTTATTGACATGTGTCACTCATCCATCAGGCTATCATTGATTACACAGCTTCATACAACCGCTTATAAGACCTAATCTCAACCGAAGTAATATTTGTGCTCCGGTAGAAAAAAGCCGGACATTCAACACAACCTTATCACCGTTCAGTGATTCAAATAGATTATCGTTATGGATGGTTTCCACTGCCGAGAAACGGTGATATATCCATGTTCCGATATCTGACAGTAATATAGCCAATTGTCTGCCCTTTATTTCTTATTGTTTTATTATTATTCTCTGATAAGTTTGTAACGAAGTCGGCTCATATGTATGTGTTTCACCTGTAGGGTGTGTTTGTAAGATCAAATAGATCCAGGTAAGATCCACATTACCTGTAAGCACACGCTTTGATCTCTGGAAGTATTTACCTGAATGTTAGAGCCCTCAAGCATGATGCAATGATATCAACCTAAGTCAAAAACTTCAAACTGACAAAACTCAAGTTCACTGGTTGCACACCCTCAGTATTGACCTGGTAAATGGGTAGCCTACGGTTGTTGTACAAGGTTACCTGAAGCTACCACTTTTTCAAAGATAGTGAAAACAACCAGCAAAAGGCTGGCGTTAGCGTTAAAATTGCCGTACGCGGCTATTCGCAACTTTTTCGCATTTCTTCATGGTTATAATTCTTTGATTCAGTTGAATTAGGTTTCACTGACAGATTTTATTTTTTTACATGAAGGCACTTGGGGAAAAAATTACATTGCTACATATTTTACATTGTCCATAAAATTGATTTGTATTTTTCTCCTAAGTACTTGACCATGTGAGAGAATTCAATATTTTTTTACAATCACTGATTTTGAAACCACCTAAATGTAATCCGATAAATAAAAAAAATATGGCCTGAAATAAAATACTTCTTTAAGGCATTAAGTGTTCGGTTAAGCGTGTTCTGGTGGTTTGGCACCACGCTGTTCATGTAAGGTATCAATTTCATGCATTACATCTATAGTTTTGTAATAACGTGTTCGCCTCTTCCGTTTGTGAACATTCTTTCAATCTTCCAAACGGCAGTTGCACGAAATCTCGCCACGGAATTCATTTACAAATCATTGATCAAACTTCAAAAGACGAAGTTGGAGTATTCCAACCAGACACTGTGTCATTTAATACTTGATTACGTGACGATTTTCTGACAATTAATTGATGGAGAAAGCTTAAAATACAAACAAAGTCGCCCACATAACGGACATCTGTGGAATCAATTGAGTCCGCTGGAACAGTATGGTCCAAAATTGGATGAATTGATCAGCCTAACAGACCAACCGCTTTTAATGGTATATGCACCGCTGGTAATGTCAAAGTTTGAAATTTGACGTAAGAACATCCACACTGACATTGAGAAATATCAAAAGTGCGACCTTAACTTGGTCACATGTCATTCATTGACCACTCGCAACATGAGATTTCTACAAACTGCAATCAAGCAGGGCCCTTGTTCATACAAAGACTTGCAGGAAATGACAAGGTGTTCAACATTGATCTGCAACACTATAACCAGTAGAACACAGGACTTCTGACAAGTCAGTTCAATACACCAGTCGAGGGATATACACTGCCAACTATTGATCGCACAATCTTTCTATCCCATGGAACTTTTCTCACTTTCGGGTTTCGGATGTCGGGACATTTACCAATTTCACTTTTGTTATTATTAAATACGTTAAAAAGTCTTACAGCGAACATCACTTCACAAAGATAGTTGCAAGCATTTTTACATTCTATTGTTTCCCAACACTAAGATACATCCCAATACTTGTTGTCTTGCCAACAATACAGTGGTGTACTCACGCACTGTACTTAACAAAAACAGTAAGTAAATATCTGGCTTAAATAGTAGTACAAGTGCGTAAACATACCAAGTTACCATTGTTGAGAAGATTGACATTGTTTTTCGGCTTCCGAAAACTTCAACATAAAAAGGTCACCTTTGATTTGAATTTTTACAGCAGAATGAAGTGAAATCAGACGTGCAACAATGACGATGAAAACAGCGCCCGATTTTGTAATTTAGGTCATTACCAATACATCTAAACGACACCAGTTCATTTAGTTCGATGCTATGGTATCAGGATGGTTGAATATCATGTGTTTCTAAATGATTCTCGACTTTAATAATTCGAAGTTCATAGCCTGGCGAAGAATCTACAGATTTTATATTTCTCATAAATACGAAAGGGCAATGGCAGCAATGGTTTATGAAAAGGGGATAATAATCATGGAAACAATTTCCCTCTGATGTTAATTTAATCCGGTCTTTGTGGCGAGTACAGTTCTGGTTCACAGACTGCCACTCAGTTAGTACTCAGTATTACCTAAATTAATACCATATATCTGGCTCAAGGGCTTCCCCAGTCTCTACTTTATGTACCATGGTACCGGTGGGAGTAACAATAAAGTTTTCGTTTATCTAACGTAGATGCTACAAACTTTAAAGTACCGTAAGACATCCTTTTGAGGTCACTCGTTTGAGGGGGGGGGGGACTCATGATATATGGTCACGTTAACTTAAAACATTTCTGTCATAAATTTTATGTTTTCATTGTTCGTTTGTGGGGCCACTTCTCTTTTACGGCCAGTTTAGATTAAAAACTAGTGTCCTCTCAAAAGGATGCCTACTGTACATTTTGTTTCGCATTTTGTATCCGTTTCAGTTCTGAGGTGCATACATACATTTGAGTATCCAATGGTTACGCTATATCATGCCAATGGCTTTATACTAAGTTTGCTGTTAGTACCCTCAAAATAAATTATCGTCAAAAGAAGTTCGAACAAGGTGTCCCGATAAGGAGCACTGACCCTCATGCTTCCCCCGACTTTTTGCTGTAATTATCTGAAATGGCCAGAAATGCATTTTCCCCAGTCCAGGTGGGGGTTTTGGGGGGGGGGGGTTCTGGTCAACTTTTTTGCAATGGCAGCCCAGAACACAAATGTAGATTTCGTCCGATACATAGATCCTCATTGCTGAAAGCATAAGGGTCAATAATGATAGAAGTCTTCGAGTGTTGATCTGTCTAAATGTCTAGACTTCCATTTGCTACCAGGTACACTTTTCCTTTGTTTTGACTGCGTTTGAATTGGGGATAATGTATCTTTAACATCTGTGAAAGACAGTCTAACAGTCTATTGCAACAATTTGACATATTAAGGCAGTTGTTTGCAGTGTCAGTCTTAAATTAATGTAGTGGGATGTATTTTGAATATAAACGACAGAAAAAAAATTCAATAATTATGACACAGATTATACTATAAATTTGTTAGTTCTTTTGCTTTGTCCAGTATCAACAGATAGAGCGTATTCAAGTACAATACATAGTTTTATAAATCAGCACTATGAGTACGTTAAACAACTTAGACAATCGTCATCAATGCCTTTCAAGTTTCGACATAGTCGAACAGGTTTTTTTCTTTACCTGGGGAGCATTGCATCCTCCACAGGGAAGTTCCAGGGCTCCACTGTTTCAGGGTGAAGGGGCAATCATAAATATCCTCGTCCGTGCTATTTATAACAAAACCTGACCTTTTCTCCTGCTATTTCTGTTAGCTTACAGTGGTGTAAAACTAATCATATATCATTACGAATCACTAAGAATAGCGAGCATCATTAGTTCATGAGTTGTTGAACAATGTCTTAACTATGAATATTTGTAATATCTTTTTATATTCGCAGCATCATAACTTTATTTGGCTCTACAATGAGATATACATATCTACACAATTAAGCTGTTCTGTGATGTCGTTGTACAGTGTACTACCGTGTGATTGCTTTGTGTCATTACACCTTGTTTCGCACACCAGACATGCAATAATTAACGTAATGGCGTGTATGTCATAGACAAAAACAGGATCTAATTATTTCTATGAACAACGTTTATGTACGGAGTAACGAGGCAGCCGTAATATTACCTAAACACGAACCTTGGTCACAACGGTTATTGTAAATTGATCGCGCAAATTGATTTCATTTTTTATTCAGTTCCATTATTTTCAGTTGTACATAATGATGCATTTATAAGTTAAGGCGGCTGAAATATATAAGTTTTGCCGAGTTCCAGAATTCTAAACACTCAGTAGAAAATTAGATTTGATAATTTTGTCTTTCTTATCGCATTCAACACACATTCTTGTTGATCGTATGTATTTTGATGCCCAATGTAAGCTCAAGGGTGGAGCCTTCCATGTGATAATAACTGCTCCCTTCCTGCTAATATCAACACTTCGTGATAAGCCATGCTCCCTGTACATTTGGTTTAGGATACCTTAAGTTATGAGAAGTTTCCCAATAATTTACTTGAAGATACGACTAAGGGTTAAGCTAATCTAGAATAGTAGCCCTTAATCACTGCTATCATTATGTTTGTTTTAGCTGGCACTCTCCTCCATGATAAATCTCAAGCTGTACAAGATTTTTGATCATCTACTAAAGTTCTGAACGGCACTGCAGATGGGTTCAGGTGATCAATAAGATTCTCCTGTAAACAACTACAATTCCACCAGTTCAACTGATATGTCTGTGGGATGCACCTCTTCCGAGTAATTGAGTAAATTAAAACTTTCTTTTAACCTACATACTGAAAGGTAGGTGGACAGCTAGCATCTGTTTACGTGTTCTCGTCCAGGAAAAACAAAGTGTGTATTTCCTGTTATCGTCACGTTTTCCGTGCCACTTCGAAAATATATAACATTGGTCTTAGTTCAGAATTTGTTCACATTTTTATTGCTGAAATTTGACCATTTTGTATATTCGCTGCACAACCCAGATGTTAATCATCTGTTTGTATTTTCCTTCGTTTTATGGGTCAAAATAAATGTAATTGAAATGGTGATCCAGCACCGTGGGTTCACTTCATTTCCGTCCATTTGGTTTGCTCCAAATTATTACAAGATGAACAGTGAGTAGCCAAAACACTCAAACACGATTGCCAAACGAGGTTGTATAGTAAATTCAGCAATTAGCGCAGTCAATTATTTCTTGGCAAGAAGTAAAAGAACATCAGATAACGTTACTAGCAACTTACTATCAGAGTAGTCGTCTACGGAAATCGTATTTTCTCGGACATATATACTCGGAAGAAAGATTACTTTTTTTGGGTTAGAAAACAAAAGCAATTCCAGGTTGACATAAAACATTTTCCATGCCTAACACCACAACATCTGCACATCTGCTGTATTCGGCAGATGATCTTTGTCTAGCGTGAACAACATTGCCAGTTTTACACTGAGCACAACTCGGTTTCGGTTGTCTTCTTTCGCCCTGTAATTTTTCAGTGAACATTGCCAGCTTTTTCTTGAAGCTAGTTTGGTACGTGGTGTGTAGAAGTGTCAGGATTGACGGTTACAAATGATCATAAGGGGCTGCGCCTTCATCCATTACATCCGTATTGCCCATGTATCACCCTGTCTCACCCTTCCAACTGACCCCTTTTACACATATCTCGTGTAGGCATCCCCAGAAAGAGCCTCCACACACCGGAAACCAAGTACATGATGTGTCCTTTTTGTTAATTAGATAGACAAACGAAGGTCACGAAGATTAAAGAGCTGTCATAGGAATATCATTCATTTTACCGTTGTAGCGAAGAGGATAAGTCTACACACGGTAACCTGAGAAATACCAACTTGTTTTTGTTACGTAACGGTACTCATTCTTAAGCAGTAATGTTCGGGCCACACACGTTTTTCACATCAATTAACTTAAAGAGTTTGTGCATTCAGACAAAGTTGTCAATATTACTTACATTTTAACACTGTAGTCAAGTCCATGTTGTATATCTTGCCACGAAGGAATGTAAAAGGGGACGTGTGTGATGTGTACCCAGACTGACCATTATTTTCTGATCTTCCGACATTCTGCTTTAACAAGTTCCATCTGGGTTGTTCCAAACGTTGTTTCATACCCAAAATCAATGAATATCCTCGCAAGATTATCAGATAACACATTTTATGGATCTTGAAAGATTATAACTATTGGAAGTTGCATTGCAGCAATGCAATTAACTTTCATGATTACTTCCAACTACATTTTGCCAAAAATATGTTAGGAGAACACACTCTTAATGGCTATTTTGATTCTCCCACCTATTACGAATTTATGCGTCCTGAACAGCTCTATTTCGTCTGAAATCCCAGAACCATTAACCTCATCCGCAATAAAGAATTGGGACCTCGCAGTTTTGACCATTCTAAACCATATATATCGTCTAATCTGATGGCATCTTCAGGGGACCCTTCTATTACCGTCCACAGATAGGCTATGTACTGGGGCCATTTGTATGGCTAAATGCGAGGAGAATGACACTATTTGCCGAGATGAATTTAGTGATAATTACATTTATTGGACAAATCTACAGCAAAAGTCTCCTTCTGAACCGATAGTTTGGCTTTGCAGTGCACATAAATCTGTGCAGGGGCCCTCCCCGTTGGGAGCGGTGCTGGTCTACCCGGCCGTGTAGCAGGCTTAGGCGGCCGCTCGAGCTGCTCTGCCCGCTTGCATAGAGCTTACACGCCGGGTTTCCGACACAGTTCATTATCTCTACGAGTCCCCTCGGTACTGAATGGCTCCAATATAGCGTACCTAACCACCCAGACGCATCATTCATAAGCACATAACTTTTAACCAGTCAAATGTGAAAATAAAATCATATTTAAGAAATACTCATGATGCGTATACCCTATGAAATGCCGTAACAACAAACCAGCAAAACGCTTCTCTTCTGTTTTGATACCAGTTCCAACTTCACACCCAATTCTATGAAAATAACAGTGGTGTAAGCAGTTCCGTGACGAAAAATATACATTTTTGTAACAAAACATTCGATTTAGTGTGTGTGAGCGATTAATTTTCCTGACCTTACCAAAACCTTCCAACAAGGCGTTTCTAATTTTGTGAACAAGAGCTCGGCGTAATCTCACCTTTAAAGGGTTACTACTAAAAGTCTTTCTTGCACAAATCAGTGCTTACACAAATCTTTGTTATAAGCATGCACATCTCTATTCGATGATATTCATACCTCTCCATTTTGTACGTTTTCATTTTCATTTGTCCCATTTCGGAGAGGCACATATTTTCACTTGAAGCTGTTAATGGCTTATCTCATGGTTTCATCTCCTAATCCAATTCCAATACAGGTTTTAGGCTTTCGTAAAAGGCACGAAATTTCCCCCCTGGGAGTTTTAATAATCATTATCGTTAACAGCATTACATGGGATATTGGTCTTCAGGAATACTCGGTTTAGTTTATCTTCAGTTTAATTTTATTTGCGAAATTATTTCAGGTTTCTAAATTCCTTAGAAACATGTTTAGTCTTCACAATTTTATCTTGCATTTTAATGCAATATCCATCAATATAAAATATATAAATATACGGCGGTGATAGAGTGTCCATTTACATCTGCAATAAACTGCAATAAACTGCAATAATCTGCAGATTCCTATTGAACGAACAGAACAAGCGGGACTTATTTCATATGCAGCAACTCGTACGTCCCGGACAAATTAGGGACAAGCGAGGAACACGGAATCGTTCCTTCGTACGTTAGGACCTCGCCTCCAAATCACATGCGAAATTATATAATATTACTGGAAATTGCACATTTCTTCCATTACAATCCTTTCGGTTGCAATCAATCGGTATCTGGTGAGAGATTCATTCTGCTTTCCTTCTGTAGTATGATGTGCCGTGAAGGTTTGTTGAATAAAAAGGAGTCCTTAAATTTACTAGTGTTATGAGATACAGTGCAGCCCACCAACATAGCGCTCCTGCAACCTCCTGTTTTTCACATGTAATTGCATTTGACATCGTAGTACAAATTTCAAATTGGGTTTACAGGAAAATAAGCGTGTTTTCTATTTGTCGGATGTTTCATCTGGTGGAATTAATGAGACCGACTGCTTAACAGACTCAGAAGAGTTCCACGTTTGCAGAGCCAATTGGGTCATCAGGAATGTACTGGAACAAGTCTTGACCTTCACTTCAAATCTGGACTCTACTTCAACTATCCTGTACTGATAATAGGCTACATTTACTTCTGGTACATAATTCCGATAAATGATCAGGAAAAGCAGTAACAACATCGTGCTAGGGTGAGGAATTATCCGTCAGCTATGTTTAGCAGTGACGGTCAGTTTTGACATTTCGATCATGACATTCGAAAGATTCATTGCCAATCGCAGCATCTGTTTACAAGGCAAAATAAACACCTTCTTACAGCAGATTGCGCTTTAACGTCGCATGTCAAAGGCCAAATTGTTCTTTGTCTTCTCCATTATCCGTGATGTTCCACAGCTGAGACCTGATACACTGGAGAAGATAAAATTCCAATGAGTTACGGAATCAGAAGAAACAGACGAACCCCATCATGTACACATACGTATGTTGGTGTTTTCGTTAAAAGAAGCTGTGCTCATTCCAAGTTAATTAAATCATTTGTAATTACAATGGATATAAAGCCCAATCTGATACATGGTGGATAAAGAAACCATAATTTTCACTGTTCATTGTCAAACCAAGTATTACAAAGTTGGTTATTAATCCATGTGCATAAAATAGTTGTTAACGTTCCACGTAGTTGCTTATTGCTGTTTAATTAAGTCACCTGTCATAATCATCGTTCATAACTGTAGAAATCTAGGTTGGTTCGCACGTCAGGAATTACGACAAAACAAGATTTGGAACGGCACTGTGATCAACGGATAATATGGACCCTAACGAAACATTCGAACTGCGTGGAAGTGGCAAAGATTAACTAGTCTGGTAACTTCTTCTGTTGAACGTTTATGTTCGCTTATTACTGGTGGTGTTCAGAATACATGTATGTTAGGCAGTGCTGTGGGTCGCCTATGACACAGTAACAAATGGCACCGTTGATGCCAGTACCTCCAGCTGTGTGTATTCCACTGTACAAAAAGTAATGGAATATACGTTTTATCAACCTTGGCTAAAGGGCTAGAGAAAGAAAGAAAGAACGTGTTGAGTACAAGTGACTATTTGATATAGTCAGACACAAGAAATCATTTAACCCAGTATAACTAGAAAGAAAGTATAACTAGAGCGAGATTTAAGCAGCAAACTGACGATCAGAAGTGATTAGGTCCGGCGAAGATTTGCACGCAGCGAGCCGGTTCACTGCCACCTGTGGGGAGGCATCACCTTACCCCCTTGATCCTTTCAGCTGGCGGAAGCATGCGGTCCGCAGGGCTTCATCGGGAACAAGGGAAGCTCAGCATACCTGTGCCCCCATGTATTAACTTCCCATCTGCAAACTCAGGTCATGTGCCTTCCATAAAACTATACCCTGACGGTAAATAGGGTCTAACTGGGTAAATTTATTTTGAAAAGGTAATGAATCGAATAAGCTAAATGATCGCAATTTCAGACGAACAAAGTTCCTGTCCCAAATTGAACTTCAATAACAATGCTCTGTTTCGTAAAATATCTGTACTTTTCGAACATAATGCCAGCAGTAGATCCATTTATTTGTCAGAGATAATTGTGGCTTAAGATGATTGTGGTTCGGGAGGTGAAGATTGACTTTTGGGCGGGTTTTAAACGGGAGTAGAGGGTTCTTCTATCTGCCCCCCAACCAGAACCGCTACCTTAAGTGGTTGCAATGGCGACAGCTCACTAGTGTCACTGGTGCACTTTTGGACCCGCCTGATGCATTCTACTTGTTCTATTGGCAATAATTACATATACATGAAAAAGTAACAAGTTAGTAACGAACAACCTTCTATTGCCTGTAACAAAATACCCAACCGTTGATCTCAAAACAAACAGTTCAGACTATTGGTACAGTCAAATACTTCAGGATATTACAGCCAAGATTTGCATATCTGCAGAGTGGGTACTACAATAACGTACACCCGATACTTATGAGTCTCTATAAACACACTTAATGTAACAATCCACAATATACGCCCTCTAACCCTGTGCGCTTGAGTCATCTCTTCCACTTGCGACGTATCACTCATGTGAAGAATTACACTCCTCCCCGGATATATCGATATCGCTTATATCGATATCCCGCTAATATCAATACAATCTCTTGCAGTCAGTCAAATTAAAATATGTAGATATTTGTTCCGTTTATATCGATATCCCGCTTATATTGATGTCATTTTTCCGCACCAAAAATATCGATATATCCGGGGGCGAGTGTACTTTCGATAAGTTTGGCTGCTCATTAGTACAAGTGCGAACACTGTTTGAATAGTTCCGCTATTTTTAATTCTGATATATTGTGTTTTGAAAAAAGTTGTCACTAACAAAGAGCAGACACTAATATACTAAATAATATCACACAGCAAGACACCTGGCGAAGTACACCACCCTAGTCATGATTCATTTCCCATAAATTTATGTATTTGCGACATCACACTTCTGCCAAAGTCCATAAAGGTCACATACCAAATATTATTGCCCACGCAAAAGGAGTTTTAGGTGCAAGACTTTTGATAGATGCCTTAGTACCCACTGCAGTTGCTTACTCTAAAATCTATTCCGGTGGACAAGATCTTGCGATGCTCCACAGTTATGTGGTGACTTTTTATGTCGTGAAAATCAACTGCTTTAGGACCTACTGTTTCTACGAAAGCAAAAAAACAGAATCGCCTGTAATACACTTTACGCCACCGTTCTGCCTATAAAGAAAAAACAATAGCCATTAGAACAATACTATAATATTTTAAGGCATATTGAACCAAGGGCGAAACAGTCGATACTAAGCCTTGATGAAATACATGTCGTAAAACATTTCATTCTGCCCAGGCATAAAGAGCACAATTTGGTGTATCACAGCAATAAATGAATTTCCTCCATTGATTTTTTCCACTGTAGACCCTTTGAGGTAAAGATCTATCAAAACTATTGATCTCGCACTGAAGAAGTTCTGGAAGTTCCAGCCGAACAAGGGGAGCCACCAAATTGAAGTGGGGCCTAAATCGGGCACACATGTGCTTTGGTGCATCTTAACCCACTACGAATCTGCATCGGCAAATGACTGGAGTAGCACATATGGTCTCTAACTGGAAAAGTGAGTTAGTATTAGCGAGCCAAGGCAGGAAGACTGTGCTGGGATTTACAGCTAGGGTTTCGAGACAAGTTCTTCATGACTTATGATGGGTGTTTCTGTGGGTGCGTATGGCCAGCAACCGGTGGCTTAATGCTGAATGTTCCGTACTGTCCCATATAATGTCGGCAAATGTCGAAGTGGCTAGTGGTCTTGATGAGTGGTTATGAACTCATGATACATTGGGAGCTGAACATGGAGCACTCCTGTTGGATTACCGTACAGGATTAACATGCTGGTTGGAAGTCGGTACAAGTTTGACTCCGTGATGTGGTAACCAATTCCGTTTTACATAAAGGCGATCAATTTCAAATATACGAAACTTTTAATAGGCATATGAACCCTACTCAGTGCAAAGTTTATTGTTTTCATTTGTTGCATTTAATTAAAGTGAGAATATTTTGAGGAAAGGATGTAACATTTTAAATTTTTCCAGTGTGGCAAAGGCATAGAGAGGATTTTACCAACTAAAGAAAAATTAGCATTTGAGTTTTCCTTGTTTTCTTTTGATAATTCTGACTTTACTTTCAGGATTATAACAAAATATTACCTCGTGTATGTTGGTTAATGTCAGTTAACGTATAAGAAGCCCATTTTTTAATGGGGTTGTGTCCTGTACTTACCCTAAACGTTAACACAAGATTACGTTATCATTCACACCTTTATCCAGTACGTCAAAAGATGTACAGTACCTGGGCGGACTTTTTGTTTTCTAATAGCTGCCGATGCCACAACCAAACCCACCGTTCTGGTTCACAGCTTAAAGCCTTTAAACACAAGTACTGAAACATTGGTAAACAGCAGGGACTTGTACTTCATTATCATTCCACTGTAGATTTTTCCAGTCCGGGTTCTGGGGTTGAGCCAACAGGTAAGTGAAGCAGCACTGGGGCTGGGTCAGGTGCAACACACTTTCACTGCTCTCCGTGATGGCTCTGCGCTGAGTGATACCAGCACTGCGGAGCTGGTAGACTAGACTAATTCTCAGCTCTAATTAGAAAACATCATATTTGTATCATGGGAAACCCATCTCTTTCTTGTCAAAAATCATGGGGAAATTTAAGATCTATACTTTCGAGGCAACCAAACTGTTGTAATACACCTGAGGTACAGGCTATAACATTACGATTTCGGCAGGTTACAGACAGGTACTCTTCTTCGTAGTTAAGGAGCAAGTTGCTTTACTTTGTGGTATACCCTGCTATTACCAGTGGCGGATGGTGAAAGGATACAGACCACTGCACATGCCACTAACTCCACAAACCAAGACATTATCAATAGAAGCGTGCACCCAATTAGGTGCACTACATTCCCGATCTGGCAATAAGGAGCAGCCAGTAACGAATATGCTTCCATACAATATTAATATACAGAATTCTAATCGGGAAAGCGATAATACATCATTAAAGCAAGCTCTCTTTTGGAAAAGCACCTGTTACATTGGAGGAATACAAGTCGCAGCACTAAGCGTTTATCATAGATTTATGTTCTTTTCAACAGAGACGCTTGCTGCAGCAGTGACACATTACCAGTCTTTTGCAAAGCACCTATTGATAATTCCATAAGATCATTTTTAAAGTTTCAATGCCTCTCTGGGAACGGCTTCTGTTGGTATAGAAAACACACCTCTTTGAAGTAATCATCACGGATGTCACAAATATCTCTTACTTCGGCAACTCAGCATAACATAAATATACACACACTGCCGAGAACCAACATCGTTATCTGTTTGCTATGTCAGTTATGATGTAACTCAACTTAAACATAAAGGTTGGATCTTTACCAATTAAAGGTGAAAAGGACACTAATTTGTTTTCTTTAGCTCGAGTGTTGAGTTCTATGCAGTGGGTAGCGATGATGATGATCAAGACCGTAATAAAGCTGGAAGAGCAATGGAAGAAGGGGGCAGGGTGGATGGGAGGGTAAGCAAAGTGCTGCCGTACCACATCACAAGTTAGACCTGTACAGGTGAACCAGTTAAACAGCTCCAACTACCAACCTGTGTCAGGACCTATAGCCAATATAAATACTACATACATACACAACACATAGACACAGAAGAGCTCAGTTATGTCTTGTGGATACTCAAATCAGTCGGACTTAGCCTAAGATCATAAGAATCCACTGTGTGCTAAAGTAGTCACCATCCAAAGGTGGGATAATACAATCAAACACGCAATTTTGATATCAAAGATCAACCACAGAGAACAGGAGGGAGCCATACCAAAAGGGTGGCATACCCAGGATACGTGCAATACCCACAGCAGTAGGGAACCCGAGCTGGATCTTCGACCTCAGAGGATACCTACTGGCTTACATTTTACATGGATATATCAGGAGTATAAGTCAATCATACTGGACACATTCGGGACATTTTCTGGTAAAGATTTCTTCGGCCAGAAGGATTTTAATCCTGCATTGCATCATGGACAACCCCATGGATCACTGAGTATTTGCAAAGTGGCAGTTACAAGAGTAAATCTGTTAACATGACACCTGTGAATTACATGTAAGTTGCACCATAAAAAACACTCAGCATTAATCAAAACATTCCTTCCATAACACATGACGATGCACAGAAAAACAGAGAATATAATCTGTGTGAAAAGATGTTTCCCTGGTAAAATGGGTACAGTGATTCTAAATTCAGTCCTCCCGAAGTATATATGGATGTTGTGTATTGATTATCCCTCGGGGCTAACTCAAACTGGCGTTTTAGGGCTTTTTACATGTTATCTCTTAAAACTCTTCCACATGTACCAGACAGATGGAAATGGGTGAAAAAACCTAATCCACCAAACCTGTACTGAATTCGTGCTTTACCGTCAATGCTCCTTTACAAAGTTTAGCATACACAGGTTGATGAAAATTGGAACCTCCAGACCAAGTGCATCTTGTTGTCTTCAGCACAAATTTTGGTATTGCTTTCTAATAATTACTCTTCAGCCAGTTATAATACCAGGTTAATGAGCATTTTTTGCAGAAGGTTACAGTGAACGAGTCATTCCGCAAAACCTAACAAATTCAACATTTCAACACATTCAAACTGTCGGTCAATACTGATAGCTTCGAATACATCTTGGTAAGAATTTCATAAAATTATCAGTTCATATGCAATCCATATGTTTCCAGGCAAATTGCATTAGTGCTGAACTCTGAAACATTATGCAAAACCTCCAAAAACAAGAAATGTGTGTTTTACACATGTTAGCTAGAACTCGTTGTTGTTCCTTGGGTACGCTGGGAGTCTGGTGTTTACTTCGCTGTAAATGTTAACAATGTGTTAATACGTGAAAACTACATAACAGCAATATGTTCGTGTCTTTCTACAGCGGTACTCAAACCATGTCTGAAACTCATATTAACGCAAAAATGCTCAAGTAGATAAAAATGAGTTTCTTCACTTCTTGCACGTGAGTAACTCATTAGGAAAAATATTACTTTCCGAGACTTCTGAGAAATTTTCTGCAAGATAATACAGAATTGGCCAGAACGTACATTATTGTTAAACCTCATACCTTCAATGATTGCTCTTTTAGAATCTAAGTTGGATCATTACGAAAGCATGCTCAACCGGTAGATTTCACTACAATTATGGAAACAAAACACGCCAGGCGCTAAATACACTCCTCCCCGGATATATCGATATCGCTTATATCGATATCCCGCTTATATCGATACTTTTTTCTCACACCAAATTAATGGACTATCATGTTAATTGTTCTGTTTATATCCATATCCCGCTTATATCGATGCGATTTTCCTGCACCAAAAATATCGATATATCCGGGGACAACTGTATATACGTAGACAACATGTAAACATCATGCATTGAGGACATGTTAACACACGTAAGTCCGGGCACATACAGTATGTGCAACATCAACGTTAACCTTTATCATGTAAAATCCGCTTCTGTCGAAAATTGCACATCTAGAACAAAAGCTAATATCCAAGGTTAAGCATCAACCAGTTACTTGAAAGCCAATGTGCCACTGGAGGTTATCAGCAGAGTGATTTTACCCTTGGATTATTAACTTGAAGGTTTCATCAGGTCTTCAAACCTGATTGTATTGAAATATAGACGAACCCCCGGCTTGCGAACATTGATGGAATCACTGGGATTTGAGAAGAGATCAATCAGAGCTATTTGATGATTTTCACATTTTCGTTTCCCTCCTTCATGATGGGTCATAACACATGGTGGATCCAAATCTCCAAAAATCCTAAATACAGAGCAGTACAATAAGTAGTTCTGTAGAGAATTAAGAAGCAAGGTAAGCTCAGTTGAATGACAAATCAGTTTCTTTATGGATAATTCTTCAATTAGTGGTTCAATTGTGTTGACTAATTACACATCCTGAATCCTTAGTATTACTTCATTACCACCCATCATAGAAAGAAATGCCTTTCTCAATTGCCCCGCAGCCACATTAGCCAGTAGCTCTCTAAGGTGGAGGTGGGAAATAGAATACTCATCAAGATACTCACTCATCTATCCACAAGATCCCTTAACTCGACTAAAATCATAATCTGCTCCAAACATTAGTAACAAAGATAAAAAATAGCCGTGGCTGAAAGGAATGCTTTGCCCTTCACTTTGAACTGAGATGGAGTATAGATTGGAGGTTAAAAATAGCTAAAGGAACGTTTTTACAAGTTTATTGTAAAGGACAAAGCTTCAAGAGGAATTTGAGGTAATGTATCTCACAGAAAACAAACAAATCTGTACAAGAGATAAGGTAATGGTATCTAAATTTATGTCTGGGAGTCAAAAAAGTGACTTGATACATTGGATGAGTATTTCGGGTTACATAAATTACTAACATATTAACATACTGGTGGTTTTCTGCAACCTAACACAGATACAATATGATCATTGAACTGGCGCTGAAATTTAGAATTTCGGCTTCAGCTTGAATGGGTAAAGAGACTATTTTTTGAAAAATAATGATAAATATGTTGTCTCCCAGTTTATGACATCTTGAATGAGAAACTCTGAGTAACGAAGCTGGAGTAATGACAATAGGCACTCCATTGGATGACTTGAGAACTATCTACCCAGAAAACCACCACTCACAATGCAACAAATTAGGCGAGAAGGCTTGTCCTAGCTAATGGAATATCTACGTAAGGCATTTACAAGATACTGTCGCCTAATATGGTAAAACTGCCCATAAAACTCGCGGTTAAATGGTTGGCTGGATGAGATGATGTGTATCTCAAGTTTGTAGGTTCATTAGGTCCAACAGCCCGTCGGGAATGGGATCTTTCACACTCTGAGATGATCATGTGACCTTGGGATGTGTCATGTGACCTCTGAGAGACCGGTTGCTCTTGAGGGGGATGTCACTTGAATAAGCGGAGCTATCGACAGGGTGACAGTTGAACATAATAGGGTTCTCTCCCCTGTCAATAGCTCATACACTATCGAACTGGGTAGTTCCAGAACTTTTAATAAGAACGCAAACGTTTGCCTCTGACAGTCGTCTGGGTTTAGATCCTTGTCCGGTAAACCTTAGAACTCAGTAACATTTCGTATTTTGTCTTTCGTTCCCTTACAAACGAAGACAAACTAGTTGTTTTGCTATTCTGGGCCATGTGTTTGTACGAGGACCTGGGCTTGGGCTTCGGAAGCCTAGCAATTGCCTGTATTAATGGTGAAATGCATCATACCCACACATCTGTCAGTGACCAATAGTGATCTTTGTCATTACGCCGCACTTTAAAAATGTTTCATTCCCTTGTTTTATCAAATGCATTTACACGTTACAATCCAAGTTGCACTTCACCCCTTATCCGACACACAACAAACACACGCTTAACAAAAACGCAAACTATTCAGTATCCACGTAATTAGTATAATTAGTGGATCATCAGTTACTAATCAGGATTCCAGGAAGCAGGAGGGAGGCACACCTCTGTGATTATAATGACAGCCAACTCAGTAACGTTCAGTCATATCAGTGTAAAAATGTATGGATAGATTCACAAATCATCCCTTACGCCTGGGCAACTCAGGATCACATTATTGCATTTTATGTAGCTTGTGACATATTTGAATCCTAACATTTTCCGCAATTGTAATGAGTATCTGTGCGGAATTTGAAATTTCCGGATGTTTTAAAAATGTAGAAGTAGAATGGGGTTTTTTTTTTCTATTTAACAAATTATTCTTTGTCTTTGCAAGTTTTTCATAAAAAATTCAATTCGCCACATTTGGATTCACTTTAAATCTGGATTAGCCCGCAAAAGGTGTTGACACATGTGGGATTGAGGTATAGGTCTAATGAAGGTAGAGCACATGCGCGCTACCCAGCCATTGATTTGGTGCCCACTAGATCACCCTGAATGAAGCTAAACTGACAAATTGGGGAGTTGAAAATCTGACAAAATGACAAATTCTGCCAACTTATTGCCAGAGAAAAGGTCAGCGGTTGGAATGAAATTTTCCAATTATGTGCAGCTTGCTGTAGCAGCGGGGCCCAGTCGAACATGATCTAATTTAGGCCTGCCATCTCAATGGTGGTTTGATAATAGTAGAACCAACGCCAATTACAATACATTTAGAGTGTGACTGGCGAGTAGTAAGGAGGATGAAACGTAGGACTCTTGTAATAGTGACATGGCTGCACAATGCAGGTATCTGTAACTAGCTGAGCTACCGGCGGGGGGCGGGCGATACGCAAATTGTTACCTATCAAAAAACGTGAGGCTTGTTATGGATAAAATTAGAACAAACAAAATGTAGCCATCCATCTTTTGAGGAAATATCCAATAGGATTGCAAAGAAATTTGAAAGATATATTTTAGGAGATTATTTATTGCATCAGACTATCAAAGTTTTTCAATGGCAAAATTCTCTGTGGATTAAAACTATTGTATTTGGCTGTGCTTTGCTTTTGGGATTTACAACTTTGAAACCTTTAATTTCAAGTTAATTTCTGCAGAAGCTGTCGAGTGGGAAGTGCTTTATGGATGGGGATTTGTTCATTTCACTGAGAGAGGATTTATTTTGTGAATGTCAATTTTCAGGACCTCATCTTACAGAAACTGACAATTGAAGTTGTTCTCTCTGATGATTTCTTTTTCACAACTATCTTCCTTTCATAGAATACATTCATGGATAAATGGACATGTAGCAACCAAATATCGGATTTATACTACAATTCAACCTATTTTTATGAAAGTGATTAAAGAATGGGAATAATTCTCAATATGTCATTCAATCTAGCAATACAGTTTAAGTATTTTCTGTTATCTTTGCAGGATTTGTTCGCTATGTCTGGGTTGCCGGTGGACTCGGGGGAGTGTTTTAAGGTGATCCAGCCCTACCTCCCTCAGCACGACGGTGAGATAGAACTCGTGGTCGGCGACATCGTCACCAACGCCAAGGACCTGTCCAACGGCTGGACCCTCGGGCGTAACGCCAGCCGCGACACAGTCGGTATCTTCCCTTCTGGGTTTATTATAAACGAGAACGAAGAGGATCAGACGGATGTGAAAACCCCGATAGAAGTTAATACACCAACTGTGTTGGATATTGCAAAAGAACGGGCGAAATCACTGGAGAGGCAGATACCGCCTCCAATTGCTCCCAAACCTGCTGTACAGACACGAAACAACCAGAATAAGGATTTCCATAAGGAGAACACAGGGATTCTCCACACTTACGAGAGACTGAGTAGCCGGGAAGGAACACCCACTCACCCCAATGACGTGTATGAAGACGACCTACTTTCCGCTCTAGAAAACGGTGATAATGATTTAGAGGAATACACCGGATCCCTTCCCAACCAAAAGAAAGCCAAAGGTTTCGCGAGAAAACCACACATGTTCGTGCGACCTAACCCCAGTAAAAACCTCTTCCGAGACCACTCGGATTCCGCCTCCAAACTGGCGACCTCCGATTCTGACATGCCGGATAGTCCAATGAGTGGTGGCAACAAGAACTACGCCGCGTCCACCAACTCAACACCTGTTGCCAAGCAACAGCTTAGAATGGGTACGCCTCCAAGGCAACACACGTCACGTGACAGGCGTCCATCCAATAACCTGGCCCAAGAAGAGCCGATGGACATTGATCAGCCTAGTACTTCCGGTGTAATTGCAAACCGTGCTACGGACAATCCCGTTGAGGAACACTCCTCTCCTGGATTAACCAGTCTGGAACAGACTGAGAGACAAAATGCAAGGAATGAAAACATCCACAGAAACTCTCCCAAAATGCAAAGAGATGGCAATCTACCAGATTCCAAGTATTACCAGGACTACAGAACATTAGAATGTCCCGTTTCAGATGCCCCCATACACTCTGTCAAATACAAACCTATTTTAAAGAATCGAAATGGAAATTACTACGGCAGTCCTGGCAGAGTCGGTGAGATCTATTACCAGCACAGAGAGGAAGAACAGCGTTCTGCTCGATTGGTACTCTCTGTCGTAGCGGGTTTATTATTCGGACTGATACTATTTCTATGGATGAACTATGCACTCGGATACAGCATGATGGTATCTTTGTTTGTTACAGCCAGTCTAGCGGTGTTACTGTGTATATTCTTTGCCATCTCCAGGCTGTGCCGTTGTGTGGGTGCACTTATTTTGCCATCGATCTGCACCACCAGAGGTCGCATTGCCTTCCTTATCATCATAACTGGTTTCCTGTTGGACGGTCCAGTTACCAATGTGTACAATAACATGGCTGAAGTGTCAAGGTCAATGAGCTGCAGTGCTGAACAGTCCTACAACCAGTCTATGCTACTTCTACAGGTAAATAACCTTATATGGTCGTGACCATTGCATCTGGTCATTTTGATATTTTAAAAACTTTTAATGTTTTGCAATTAAGCACTTACTTTAATTTCAAAAATTAAAACATTTAGGGAAACATTTTCATGTCAATTAGAAAACCACAAGTATTCAGTAAAACATGATGAAATACTTAAAACTTCCTTTCTGGTCAAGTTACATTGGCAGTCAAATCCAAATAAGTCACCTTATCTTAATACACCTTCAGATAACTTTAAAGTCGGATTACCTCACTAGAAGGCTGTCCACATACTTTTCTCAAGGCACGCAGTGTAATACAATGCAAATTTAGTCCCACTTGAAGTCCGTGCACGTTTACTGTGTATGGCAAGGCGAAGTTTATCGCTGGAGATTGACTATTAGATTGGTATATACTTTTCATTAATCCTTGGCCCTTTGCAACAGAGTCAATTTACAATAGTCCTATTTTAAGTTTCAATAGCCTCTCTTACTCTCATGCTTCTTACAATAGAATTCACTACAGCTGAAAAACACTTTATTTGCCTTGTCAAACCATTTGCCCAGCTTGAGGTGATGGGAAAATGGGGGATGGGAACGGGCAACCTATAGTCCCATACAAGTCCAACTGCAATCTGCGATCTGCAAACTGCAACCTGTCCTTGCAATCTGTGCCGGTATCAATTTTACACCTTCTTGTCGTTTGTCCAGCCATTTGACGCAATGATGCGGCAGTTGAATCTGACGGTGAACCGACTACAGTCGGCGGCACAGAACGTGACCCACGGGCTCGCACCGCTCAACTACGGGCTGCACGAGTCCGAGATATCCCTACTCACCGCCAAGCGAGAACTCACGGAAACCGAAAAGGTGAGAAATTCAATGTGTTAAGTCTCCTTAAAATTTGCATGCTGCCCACATGCAAGTAGTTGAGAGAGATGTCTGGCATGGTCGTGCAAAATTGGTACAAATAAATCACCAGGTCAATTTCATAAACGTCGTCTTCATCATTAAGAAACTTCTGTACCTTGCAACTAATCCATTGTCGTCTATTTCAGACATGTAAGGTGATGATAGACCAGGCATTCAGTGAATGTTCAGGCGGGATACTGCAGGCGCAGGAGAAGTGTCTCGGGGTGATAGAGGCCCTGGGGACGGTATATCTCCAGGCTCGGGACGTGTTGGATCGGATCAACCCGGAGCGGTGGGCCCCGCACAGCCATGTGGCGCTACACAAGCGGCAGGTCATACCCGGAAACAGGTATGTATTCATGTGTTGAGTATAAATGCAGCAGTCAGTGTTCGGAATAAGGCCAGTCCTTTGGAAATTGGCTAGAACTCCTCCGGTCTGATTTATTTTGAAATCAATCAGACAATATTACAATTAAAGTCATAACACAAATATTCTGTTCGCTCTAATTTGTTTAAATTTCTAATAATATCATCCTTAAAGACTTGTGCAATGACAAAAAACCATATAAGGTAATGTGTACCATTTAACGAAGGAGTTTCACTGCAAGAACAATTCATTTAAGAAACCCGAATACGATAAATCAACGCAACTTTCTGTGGTACTGAACAGTGCAACATTTGGTAAAAGATGTCATACACAACGGGCACATTCAGTAATCACTAAAAATTAACATTCTAAAGAACTCCTAATTATCGACGTAACATTTGATGGGACATGTTGCAGCTAAAAGACAGAGAAGCATGTAAAAGAACACCTCCAAGATTGATTCTAGACGGGACGTTCTAAGGTGTGATTCTGCTTCTGGTGGAAGCACACTTACCGCAGTGTTAAGCTTGATCTGAGATTTCTTGACCACTTTGTTTGTACGTCAGAATAAACAAACAAGTGACTTATTATCAACAACAGATAATTGCAGAATACTCAGTACTAATATACACACCTACAGTAACCAATGTAGTGCTTAGTATATTTTGTCGATTAATGTACCACGGCAGTGCAATTCAGGTCAAACACACATACCGTATTCCCTCTAAATATGGCACCCCCTCTAATGATAGCACCCCCCGTCTTTATGAAACGAAAATAATTCAATGAATGTTTGGTAAAATGCAAAACCAAGTAATTTTTCCGTGCTGAAAGCTGCTTTCAAGTGTTGATTCACATTAAATATGGATATTTAGATTGACAAAACTAAGTGAAACCCACTGTTGGTGTCACTCAAACTTGTTATTTATAATTTTTAATTAAGGCACCCTCTCAAAAATTGGTCTTGGCACACGGTGCCATAATTAGAGGGAATACGGTAATTATATGTTCCTCAGACCTAACGTTTCAAAACGATTTCGTTCCCGATAAAATTGGACAAAGTCATTCCGCAATTTAACGACCAAGGTATAATTGTCTAATGTTCCCCGAATATTGAAGTAACCATTTAAACACACATTAAAAGGGTCCCTGAAAATCAAAACTCAATAGTATTGACTGTTAAACAAAGCCTCCAGAGATTGCATTAACCTGACCCGATGTGATCATACGGTGATTTTAAGCTGTTTTAATCACAATCACAGCTTCAGGAGCACTTCATCATCGCTTGCCTGCTCCTCTGTACAGTGTATTACCACTGAACAAACTCACTGAGCATTGTAACCCAAGACGGGCTGAGTAAATTGGAATCTGGCGTGCAGTGGGCACAGCCATGAACAGGTGCCAGAACAAATGAAATGAACATATGCTGAAGTGCATGGAAATTACTCCAGCCTGTAGCGAGACAAGTTAAGCTGTAATTGAAGTAAACTCAGCCTCTAACAAAGTGCAAATTAAAAGCATGATGCAAAGAAATCAGCTTTTGACTTTGTTACTGTAGTGAAAGGTCACGCAAAAAAGTTCCTAAGCTGTTGTGTCTTAATGCAGGGGCGGATCCAGGATTTCCCGTTGGGGGGGGGGTGCGCCCGGCCCGTTGGGGGGGGGGCGCCACCCCTATTTTCGCCCAAAATTTAGTGGAAAGTGCATGAAAACGAAGAAAATTTG
>JBCAUI010164422.1:0-17610 GCA_038406195.1 Haplosyllis anthogorgicola
AGGAACAGGAGATATAAGCAAAAAGGCTTAGTTCTTTCGCTTGCCCCCAGATTTCGGTTTCCGTACACACACTCTAATTGAATCGAAAACTTTCAACTGGGAAAAATCTAGATGCGGATTCATTTTTGTTGGAGTCCTCGTCATTGAACATACACTGTGCAGTGAATATCCCGCCAAAACACTTTTAGAACTTAGTGGAGCCCCGGTATTGGTGATCTTTAGCAGTAATTGGTCATTATTCCCATATGGTCTTAAATTTTCATGCTTTCTTATATTAGTCCATGTTTAAAGAATTTTCCAAATTAAACTGCATATTTTTGGTTACTTTGTAACAGTCTGCGTTAAACGGTGTATGGGTTGTGCACCCTGATTTGCAGTGCTTTACTAAACGAAAGGATAAGTGCCGCAGTTATTGGAATTCAATTCTGTTCGACCGAGTCTTGACCTAATTTTTAACATGCCATTTCGGTCAATAAGACTGATCGAATTCTTTATTCTTGGTGCCCAGACTGTTTCAGTTTGATACCAAATTTGTCGAAGAGTTTTCCTCACATCCCTTCATTTTGAAAACAATGGAAAGTCGCGATGAACTTTTGTTTGTTTGACCTGACATGGCTTGAAATTCTATTGTTTACAAGACAAAAGGACTACTATTTACAAATATGATGCGTTAATATTCATACCACAAAAACAACATTTTGTACCTCCTCTCGTCCCAAATTGATTTTATGAGCAGATTTTATTATTTTAGATTGGCAGTCGGAAATAGAGATTAGTGGGATTTCAGTGTATTTGTACATCATAGTATTATCATAGGAATTGACTGGTTTTGTAATTTTTGAAATGTCCACGATTATCCTCTTCTTAAGTCGTCGTCTTTGTGATCCTAGTTGCTGATCTGAATGCAAATATTAAATATGTCGTGAAAGCATAATTCTGTACAGAGTATTAATAACTGTAGTTTCATGCATCAAGATAGTTCTATTTTTTCACTGTGCCTTCAATAATAGGAACTTCCACTGAAAGCTAAGTCAGAAACATGCAAAGACAAATAAAATTTTTTCCTGAAGTTAAAATGTTGCCAAGCAATATGGATTTTCCATTTACCTAATCACGAAATATTGAAAACTCTGGGCGGTTATTGACATTTAGTCGAAAAAGTCTGTAACTAGCTTTTACCAAGTTTTTCAATTTAGGTTTGCATCTTGTCATGCAGATTAATAGAAATAATACAATACAGAAAAGTAGATACACAGAAATTTAGTATTTTATCATTACAATATTTATTTTTTCAATTGCAGTACATGGAATTCGTATCAGAAGTTTAACAATAGCGCATCAAAAGCACCGCGTGAAATTCTTCCGTTCTCTCCTTTGTTCTCTTCGTTTCCAAATGATACGATTTCTGTGTACTGCTATCGTCTGAAATAAAACTCCAAGGAAAATGAGACTTTATTAAATGCATTACAAAATAAAGTTGAAATTCAAAAGTTGAAGTGAAACTACTTTGATGTACTGTTCGTGATTTACTCTCGTAAAGAGGATTTCTGTTAAGATTGATGATAGACAATGGCGGATTCCACTCTGTTTCTAAAGAGTGACTAATGAAGGACACTAATGGCGCATGCAGGGCTCCTTCTAACGTCAGGGATTGTGTATGTTTTAAGGGGTTTTACAGCGTGCAACTTTCTTAGTCTGTCCCCACCAATAAGAAATTCTCTATCTGCCTCTGTCATTGGAGGTATAAGTTTCTAAGGTTCGCGCATGATTAGACTGGGTTTATTCCAAAACAGTGCGCGCATAGTTTTATAGTATGTCGTATGACCCTACAGGCTGTAACGCACATGCGCGCACACTTTTTTCAGTAGAAACTTATAAGTCCATTGTCTCACAACGTACCCTAATCATAATGTGGCAAGAGTTCACCACCGACAGATAAAATCAATCTAAGATATTCCCACATATGAGACAGCCTGGTGATGTTGGTATTTATTGCACTTTATCATCATTGATCCATTGAATTTTTATCTTTGCTAAAGATTTGTCATCATATGTACACACTTCTAACAATAGATCAGGCGTGCGTCACATCTCACATAGTCACACATCTGTAATTTATATTTCTCATAAATTTCTCGTACATTTTTTAATTTCGTGTTGTATTTATTACACTTTGGCAGTAGACGTCTTTTGTGTTGTTGTGTGTTCTCTGGGTGTGGGTCACAAAATCACAACTTTACTGTTGTTCTCTGATCTGGATTATTATTTTTAGATAACTGCAGTAGATGGGCACACCCTTTTTCTGACATTGACCCACTAAATAATAAATGAAGGGATAGTTTAATGGAAAATTGCGCATGTTGTAATTTGTAAATAGTAAATTTGAATAAAAAGTCAAATACGTTCACTGCGATTGCACAGGTCAAATCAGTGTCATATTGAGCCGCTCAACTCTCAGTGCGCATGAGCAAAACTGGCACAGGTATGCAAATTTAAAACGGCATTACGGATCTGACCGTAAAGCCTTTGGGTTATCTGTGATTCTGATTTAATATTCAGTATAATTTCAGTGTGGTTACAAAGGCTAGACTATTAATCATTGGAGAAAATGATTGGAAGTGACTTCATGCTATGTTTTTTTATTTTTCTGGAAAACACAAGAGCACTTTTACTGTAAGCAGGTCTCGATAATTTTCTGAAATGAATGATAGAAAATAAATTGATGGAACCAATACTGTATTAAGTTATTTTCAAAACTATCAATTTCCACATGCTATTTTCTTCATAACATACGGAGTTTAGGAGCCAATGTTCTGATGATGGTAATAAAGATCTATTGTAATATGTATTTCCCATAATAGATCAGGATAATTTGTCCTGTATGCTTTTATTTATGAAGGATGTTTGAAATCAATAAATCGTTAATAGTGTACTCTTTGTTGGCTCAACATCTCCCCTCAGGCAGAAATATTGTCCGTCTGTTTGCAAGGTCTCATTATTGCGGTCCTGAAATGAGACTGGATCCTCTGCGGTCAGACAGGGCTTCCCGTAACCAAACAATGCGATGCTGGATCGGTTTTTGATTGTACATGAATAATAGTGAAATAAATCACAAGAGAAAAATATTGCAATAACAAGAAAACTTTTACTTATGGAAAAACGTTCCAGGATTGTGTTTCCTTCGTATGGACTATTCATAAAAAATGAATTTTGAATATGCCTGAAATGGAGCGGTTTTTTTTCCTAAGCAGTATTATATACAAAAAACTAAGAAGAGCATTTGGAAAAGAAAGTTCCAATGTGAGATTGTCTGCAAAGTTGGAACTACTTATATTTCCTTCAAAACTGTGGCCTTGTACTTAAAAGTCACAAATACTGTTGTGTGACATAAACGTCAAATGCTGCTGACCACTTCACGCAACATATCTCAACCAAAAAATGTTGAATATTTGAAAGTGAAAGTCACATGCCTGAAGCCGCCGAAGCTAAAAGTGTTAAAATCACTCCAAATATGATGTGAGTTGGTCTACCCAGACCACGGGCCAATACCATTACACAGGTAATGGAAAGAATACAACAGTAATTTATGTCCCGAGGTCAAACAATTTCAACTCCATTTTTGTTTCAGACTTTGGAAACTTTGCGATAACCAAACCTTGTGTTGGAAGACCTTAATGACGTTTCATTTTTTTAAGCATGAGTCTAAAGTGTAATTAAACATAAGTGAATTTTTGTGGAAAGGAGGAACTTCCCGCTCAGGTCTCTCTGACAAAATAATTTACGCTGTGCCATTGTTTGAGTACACGTGGGGTGTGGAATTCCACCGCTCAGGAAATTCCATGCATTTCCTGAGTACACATTCCGAACTTTTCCACCTCACAAACCACAGTCCTCCAATGACTTCTTTGCATTTAAGGATGTATTTATATCCGAGAATACCCTCGTAATCATTAAATAATGGACACTTTCGAGGATGTTAAATATCTTAATTTACATAAACCTCATTTAAATAAATAATGGACAGTTTTTGATAAAATAATGTACAGTTTTCAAGTGGTTCCTCCTATTGAATCAGCATGGTATTCTTCCATTTACGGATGAGTGATTTTGTCTTCTCTTTATTGGGTCATGCTCCACATAAGTGATCGCCTAATAATGTACATCGCACTGCCTATAACACAGGCGACCCCTGCATGATCAATGAACATTCCTCAAAGAAGTAAAATGGGGAATTTATAAGTTCTTATACAGGGTAAACATGTGTAAAACTAGGATTTCGGCAGCTAATTCATTTACGTCACAACGAATGTTTGGAAAGTTTAACAAAATTCAACGATAGGTTATTTCATGCCAGTACCCCAAGAAAGATATAAACTTAAATATATTTATTACAAACTCACTGAAATTCAGTGATGTAGGAGACGACAAATCAACGTGAATTTCTATTGTTCCGTGAATAGCAAATTACCAGAATAAGACAGTTCCTCCTGGGCCCCTGCAGTAATAAAACCTGCAGTTAGTGACCATAACCCGGCGGGATAAGGACTATTTGGGGACGTGGAAGATATTTATGGCTATTGAGCCTTATATGTGACAGTCTCGACCCATTTCTTAACTTTCTTAAAAGTCGATTAAGTTGATTGCTGTATATTTTTATCCGTAGACATTATACGTTTCTGTACAACATGCATTTAATGTTGTTAGAATGTTTCAAAACACTTTCAGTTTCAGTCCAAAAAGCAATTAGTTAAGTGAAGGAAAAATAGAATAGAGGTCTGTACGCTTTAGCCTCTTGTTGAACAAATCAGGGAACATTCATGGCCAGTAATTTTAGTTTTCATTCATAAAAATTTGTTGAGAAATTAAAGCGCAATAAAATGTTGAATGGAAACATGTTAGTGTTTTTCTTCTTATGTATTGGTCCTGGAATTGAGATGAAAATCATTTATTCTGGTAACATGTGATAAGTGATTTACAGGATGTGGGTTAGCTCATGTTCCCAGACATATGAAGATATTGAAACTCAATAGTGATTTGGTTATAAATACTTAAACCCTGGGATTTGGTTGCCAGGTGATCCCAAATAATATTTATCTAATGTAATTGAATTTCTTACATTAATGGAAATTCAATCCCGACTCACATGTGACCTGAATGTTTTTTTGGATGATAAAGTGTTTCACTTGAATATATACTGGAGTTTCCAACCAAAGGAGTTTCCACATTTCTACGATATTGGTTATTTTTCTCATTTATTGTTGAAAATTGTAACATGGCATCAGGTATTATTACATCTTGATCAGATCATGAAATTTCTATTAAAAGTTAAGAGCCCCGCAACAATTGAATTTCATGCTGTGCTAATCCTGAGCGGGGCCTTTAACTTTTAATAGGAATTTCATGGTCAGACCAAAATTGTTCCAAGTATATACTTCAAGTGGGTATGTACACCCATTGCTACAACAAAGTTGTCGCTAGGTGATTCCCCGAAAAAATACTGCTAAATTATGGGATAGATTTTGAGGGGTAAAAGGTGCATAGAACAATTGAACAAAAGATTAATTAGGCACGGCAACGGCACACCACGAGATGTATTCATGCATGACGATGTTGTAGCACGGTGCAGTCTACACGTAGGTGGCCTGCAACACATTCTTTCCTGAACAAAGGGAATCGATCATTATTTGTTATGAGACACTATCTTGGTCTAAAAGACATTATAATTTACATCTGGGTCGATTTCTTTTGTTAAAAAGTGTGCACTAAATGTAGTTAATACATTTTAGGTCAATTTCTTTTGTTTCAAAGTCGACATTATTTTACAGAATGCACTAGTGTGCATTAAATTGACAATAACTGTGCATTAAGTGAACAATGCATGTCAAGCAACATTGATGCAGCCATTGCTGTCTAGCCTCCCAAGAGCAATAAATAAAATGAGTCCAAAATCAATTCCAAACTTTCAGCTCCTACACAAATATAACATTTTATATCCATTTCAAATTTCGTTTCTGCAATATTCCTTCATAGATTCATTCAAATCTCATCACCAAAATACATGTCCTCTCCCTTTGAAATCCACAAAACAAATGACCACTAGCTTGTCAAAATCGTTCATGTGACACATTAGACAATAGGTCTTCACACCTGACCATGCATCTTTTTAAATGGGTGAACAGTCTTGATCAAAACAAATGGACTGTACAATGCCCTCGGGCTTCGCCTTACTGCCTCGGTATCGTGGTTTCTTTATCACAGAGTGTACACTTTTCACCAAACGCAATCGACCCAGCATGTAAATTATATACAATAGTAGACTCGAAAGTGTCCCCTATTCAGTCCTCGGCTGACGCCTCGGACATGAATAGGGGACACTTTCTCGTCCACTATTATACCCATAGATGAAGAAGATTTAGTAATTCGACATACAGCAGACCCAAACGACACATTTGAAAGGAATTTTCAATATTTAATGAAAGAAAACAGACTGTGAACAGTTAAATTATTGAATTTCATATTGATCAACTGTGATTGTATTAAGTTATCCCAAAATGACAGCATTGAATTGCACATACAGAACCAGTTTTGTGCCCAAAGTTATTTTTAATCCCATAAAATCTCTTCTGTTTAACCGATTTTACATAGCAGAATATAGTGGCATTGAATTCCATACCATTCCATACATTTTGTTTACATTGTTTGAAATTAAACTGTTACTGGAGTTGAAAGAAAATGCATTGCTAGCAGTACTCTGTCCTGTAAAGAAAGCAGTATTGTCTCCCCTGACATGCATGTCTTATTATGCCTATGCCTGCTTTAGTACAAAGGATAAAAATGTATTCGTGAATTATTTGGGAGACATACATACAAGTTGTTAAGATGTTTCTCACTAGATGGAACTAAAGATGGTTGTGCTGTGTTTTGTGTACACATAAATAGTTCGTTCAGTGATATTTGTTCCTTTGGAAATTTTAAAATTTTACATTTCTTGGAATCCTTACATTTTCATGAGAGTACTTAACACAGTGGCCATCTCTATCCTATGTTAGGCTTCGATTTGTAACAATGGGAACCTAAATGAGAGGATTCCATTGTTTTCTTTTAAGTTTCCATTTTAAAGATTTCAAAATGGTGGCAGTGTTTTTGTACGATAAGAAAACATGTTACTTCTACTTTTGTTGTAACGTATCATCGGCAGAAAATAGTATCTATTGAAAGACAAACGAATGTCGTGCTGTGTTTTAAATGCGTTGACAGAAATTGTTTTTTCTCAAACTCCACTTCTTTTGAAAACATTAAACTTTATCATTATTAACTTTCTGCACAAGTGTAGTTAAGGATAATTAACTCTCCAATTCCTCTGGGAATGTAATTTTTATTGCTCGTCTTAGACCACAGCATTGTTTAGTATTTGCTGAAGCCTTTTAAGAGGAAAGCCCATAAATAAATCAAGAAAAACTCATATTTCTCTGTCTAATAATAATTGTTTATTGCACAAATGTCAAGTACATAACATCTGTACCATATAAATTACAAATATGTACATCATCAAGTCATAACAAGAAAAGAAAATAATTCACAGTGTGTCCTCAGATATTCATACTTCATCGCCGTGGGATGAAATTGGCTAATTTTTACACAATGCTGACTCATACTGTGCTTTCCATGCAAAGACAAGCAAAGCGTCAAATTCTATTGTCCGCCATTGAAATTTAACTAGTCTTGACTAAAATTCGTCAAGATGACTCTTTTATCATTAATACATTTTGGACCAATTCCATTCGTGACAGTGTGAAAGAGCAGTTATTTGTTTTCTACGATGCATACTAACACACATCTATTATTTTATTGTGTTGTTATTTACTGTCCATCTATTAACTCTCAGTTCTTAATGATTTATGAAATGAAACATGTCAAAATGAGAAGTATGTGAATGACCCACATAAATCACAACAATGCATCCATAACCCTCTCCCCCTTTTTACCACAGGATTTGTAAATCAGAGCTCTACAGAGACTTTTGTACAGTTTGTTGTTGTTGCGGACTCTTATCGCCTGAATGAGACTCATTCGCACCTGGGTACTAGAGAGCTTTTGGATCCATCATATATCACACGTCACGTTGCGGATGTCAACGAGCGTCACTAACTTAATCTGGTCAAATTTTGTCACCGATTTTAAAACGTCACCATGTCTCATTGACTTCATCTCAATTTTATACTCCGTCTCACAGGCATCATGTAGGGATTGCCACATACAATCAAGAGCCAAAAATGAAGAATCTCTTGATTTTCAAAAGAATTGCTAGAAAGAAGTCTCGGTCTTCTTATATTTCGGTGACATGAGTCATAAAACAACGTCAAAACCAGATAGCACTTTCAATTTCAGCTGTGGCGAATCTGATGGCGAGAGTGAATTTTCGGACAATTGATATTCACGCCTTTGTACTGCTCAACCATTGTTCCAAAATGCGCCAATCTACTTCTAATGGACATTCTAGGATTTATTCAGTAACAATGTACAAAATCCGTACCGTGACTTTATGTAGAGGCCTGTGTGACCATCAGGAGATAAGGCCACTTCATCCTGTCCTCAACAAGCACAAATATTACCATGTTATCCCTCTGTGAGTTACGGTTATCTTCAGCTGTGTTTGTTTATCAAGTATCCAATATTTACTCTATTATTATGTACGGTTTTTTTATTCTCTGTGTTATTTATTAAACACGGTTAAGTTACACGTTATTTTACGCCATCTTATAATGTACACTTGAAACTCAGCGTATTTTACGTCAGCAGAAAATAGCTTCATTGAGTTATTCAACGAACCTTACGTTCCCCGCTGACGTAGATCGGGCGATGTGATTTGACGCCTTTTTCAATTTTAAATAGTTACTATCTATCACATTGTAAGCTACGTGCATTAAGACAGAAAAATGTGTAACTTAACCTCCCTATTAAAAATGGCAAGGTGGGCACCTGTATAAGTGTTCAGTGCAGAATGTGGGAAATGCGATTGATTTATGTTTTCTTTTCTGGGAAAAGCCCAAATGAAACTGTATTAAAACATTAATTGGTGTCCTTGTTTTCAGTTTAGTGTATATCTGCAGGAGTATATGTCTCAAGCATTAAATTATATCAAAATTACAAATACTTAAGAATATACCACAGGCAGAGACAAACCACACTGCACAGGATCAGAAAGCGAAATAGCTTTACTAAACGAACATTCCAGCTTTCATTTGTTACAATTTTAGAAATTAATTTAATTGAAATCGCAGTGTTAGTGTTCTGCACCTTTACCCTGAGACCTTGAGTTACTATTTTTGGTTGCCAACCATAAGTTACCATGCATACCAGACGGTAGTTACTATGGAAACCCATAACTATGACAACTAATTGTGTACGTAACACGCGCATACGATTACAATTCAAAGAAATATACAAGAGAATTATTTACATTAACAAAAATTAAACACATAATTATTTTAAATGTTTTCTTTACACTGGTAGAACAATATGAATAGAATGTTGACGAATTTAACAAAATCTACACCTAAGTTGAGTTAAAAGGATGAATAAGAAAATATGACTGGGCTGGTCAATGTAGCATAAAACATTAAATATAATGGTAAAATTATTTTGCAGTGAATTTTTCCAATCAAATGTTTAACTATTTTGTCCCTACCCATGTTTTTGCTTCATTATAACGGAAATACTGAAAAATGCTTATTCCGTCAATTCACACATGTGACATAATATGTAAAAGCACCATTTCACACATTGTTTACATTTAGGCCAAGGACTTTTCTTTTGTTAGTTGGACTACATTAACTGTCAAGGTGAATATTCACAAACAGAAGTTGCATTACGTTTTTATTCGTTTTGCCTTTCCTTTTGAACGTTAGACGATTTGATAAAATCACCAGATTCCACTCTTGAATAAACGCTTTTGGTTATTCCCGAAGTTAATCACAACCCCTTGAAAAGTTGATACAACAGCAAATAACTCTTTGTGCCTAAAAGTGTTGTAATATGCGTTTTGTATTGTCGATCTCAAAATTCCTTCAAATTTTAACGTTAGAATCTAGTGAAACGTAAGGAACTCAATTCTGAGATCAACAAGAAACGCATATTACAACAAAATAGCCTAAATATTCTAGAGGTCCCATTTCTTTTCCCGTTTGTGACGTAAACAATTTCCACAACCTTAAATAAAAATCCAAATAATCCATCTACATGGCCATGGCCTTATTTGTATACATAAACACAACACATACACATTTCTATTTTTTGTAACACTTGGTGTAGTAGTTTGTGAGATTATAGTGTGAGAGATATACACGTAGTTTATAGTGAGGGAGGGGTGAGGGGGCTCCAGCTTCCCACTGCCGTCTTTACGTCCCTGATGGGCGAGTTGAAAGCTACAGAGTCCGGAGACACAAGGCTGTGGGGGTGCGGGGTGGTGTGGGGAGTCAGCAAGGCTGAGGTCGTCGTGTCCACCACAGCAGAGGAGGGCAACGAGACGGCGCCCGGGGGTGTGGTGTGGGTCGCATGCCCCGCGTGGTGGGGGTGGTGTAGGTCCGGGCTGCTCGTAACCGTGCTGCTTGAGGTGGAACTGCTTCCCACCGGGGTTGCCGTTGTTGTATCCGCTGTCGCCGAGGCTAGGTACCCGGCGCTGCCGCGAAGGTACTGCGACATGGCACAGCTCGGCGAGGTAGCGGGCAGGTTCCACATGCTGGCCGGGTGGTACTGCGGCTGGTGGTGGTGGTGCACGGCTCCCGTGGAGGTGGTGAGGGGTCCGGTGGTAAGCATGCTCGCGGCTGTGGGTAGGTGGTGACTGTGCGACGCGGCTGCCGTCATGTGCTGAGCCCAGTTATCCGCCGAGAGATTCACCAACGTTGATAAATTAGTCCCCATATCGTGCGCGTACGAACCTGAATAAAATAAAATGAATTAGAAATATGAAAATAATAAGACTTAACGTAAATAGATAGACGCAATTTGTTATTGAACCAAGAATTTATGTGGTAACACTGGAAAATATTTTGATCCTCATCCTTTCAGCAATGAGGCTCTATGTATCGGACGAAATCTACATTTGTGTTCTGGGCCGCCATTGCAAAAAGTTGACCAGGACCCCCCTCCCCCCGGACTGGGGAAAATGCATTTTCAGCAGATTTGGACTCAGTGTCAAAAGTTAGGAAAAGTTGACCATTTTGGACAATTATAGGAAAGAGTCGGGGGAGGCATGAGGGTCAGTGCTCCTTTTCGGGACACCTTGTTAAAGCTATTTTGGGGGAGATTATGGCGCAAAAGATAAATTTATTAAAATTTACATTCAGGCCATAGGGTGAATACACTACATACTAAGGTAACTCTTGCTTGATTTCATGCTCTCTACAGAAGGGTAAATGAAACATCTGCAAAACTACCATTTTGCTGGGATTGTAGATAGGATATAGATGCATATATACGTAAGATGGGTAACCGGTAGTGCACACAATGACTACGGCGACGACCGACAAATCATCATTCTACTGGCTTTGCTATTTCATGCCAAATATGTCAAAAAACCACATCGAGAGCAAATTGAAAATAAGACAAAAAAAAAACGTCAGCCATTCGGCTATTATACCTCAGCCTTCATTCAGATCACAAACATTAAACATACAATCTCAACTATACACTCTGTCGGCATTCGTCCGTTTTCCTTTGATGTTTCAGGTAATTGCCGCCCAGGTGAGATGACAGAGCACACAGCCATATTACATATGTCTGGCCACTGCGAGCCGCGGCCTCTTTCATCTTGGCTGTGTAAGCAAAGCTCAAGTCGCTTTCCTCACGATCTCTTTGCAAAAGGGCACAAACTTAATATAGCCCGAATAAAAGCAGCCCACCATATAAGGACTTAATCTGGTTAGATATATAGTAGTAGTTGTAGTAGGGAGGTGAAGCTACACCGGTTTTTTATTGTTACGTCCCAAATATAAGCCGAAGTTATTTTCTGCAAAGGGAAACGTAACGTCGTTGAAATGATATTTTCGGCGGCGTTACGTTTGCCCACTGAGACCTCCGTGTGATTTTATCATTTTGGAAACAAAAGAATGTCACGTTGTTAGCTTCTGAACGATTGTTCCCAGCATGCATTCCTTATGCATTCCTTATATTAAAAAGAAGGTTTATATTTTAGCTAGCTACCTTCGTTAGTACCTGGTACTTTCAAGACTACCACTCCTCAAATTCTATTTCATTAAACGTTTGTTAAGTGGTCTGACTTGACGTATCGAATGGAATGCGTAAGAAAATCTGACCAAGAAAAATCATTTTGTTTTTCTTCTTTGTTCTTCGTTCTTTTTGTGCATTGGACGTTACCGGGTGGATATAATTTTCCTATGATGTACTTAATATAAAATGTAAATAGAAATTGTTCACATATTTTTAATCTATTTTACATTAGCACAGATGATATAATCTGTGACATTAGGGTCCAGGTTTTGCTTTCGTCCATTGCCAATTAAAATATGCAGATATGTGCGTGTGTACCGAATGAGGATCAAAGGATGAAATGCCGACATTAGCAAGGTACAGTTACACGTGGTTTTTTTCGTGCGTTTCAACTGTGACGTTGTGACGAAAATACGTCATAGGGAATCGCCAGATTTTGAATCATACGGCAAAATCGACCACTTAGAACAACGAACTTGAATCGGGTGATTTCATAATTCGCCACCACGTCTTCTGCATCTTTGACGTATTAAGTGTAAACACCCGAGTAACTAAATTGCACTATTATTACCCTGCAAAATGTACACAACGACAGGCACGGAAAAAGTCACTCTCAAGTGTGTTGGGGAAATAGATGTGTTTTGAAGAGAAAGTTTCTCGATGGACCACTTGACGGAGAATTTACTGCAAACCGGTTGTTGCCACTTAATCAATATCGAGTTAAAGTGACACGTTTTCACGTGTCGATTTAGAAATTTAGATTGGAATGCAAAGAAAAAGCGCATGCCAAAACGCAATCCATTCTAACGTTTGTTCTATGTCAAAACAGTTATCCGCTCAAATCCATTCGGACTTTTCCGCGACGTGTTAGTGGTTCAAGGCGTACAAGCGATGAAAGAAACCTATGCTACAAATCATCAGTAACTTGTTTTATTTAACAGTTCTTACCGTGTGTGGGAGATCTCCTGTGGAAGGGGTGCGTGTAGGGTGAGTAGCGGTGGTTACTGAGGGACACCCGGTCACACGGGTGCGCGCCCGTCAGGCCCTGTAGCGTGCTTTGGTACGCCGCCGCGGCGTGGGTCGGCGCCGCCATCAACGCCGAGGCGCTCGGCGTCAAGAACCACGGACTCGCAACTACAAATATATATTTGAAAAGTTATTAAATATATAAAGTAACAAGGTATGGTATTTTTAGGCATTTTCGCTTTTTTAACAGAGGGGTTTGTAATTTGCAGAGCGTTGATTTCTCAAATGAGATGTGTACATTTCCTATCATGACGCTATTTGATCTGGCCTATACGGAAGGAAATTTTCATTCACTATTACTTATTTTGAGAACAATTGACAATTAACTCTGTGCTTTTTGTTCTAGTAATAGACCAAACGTGAATATTATTGGTCGCTGTACGAAATAAATATCTGATGAATTGAATTAATTAAACCCCAAAAGACCCCGTATTACAGGGGTTAGCCTTAGCAAAATAAAGTTTATCATTTATATATCTAGCGGTCATTTTCAGTTTGTTGAATTGAGCTGTAAGTATCGTGTGATAAGTCAGGAAAGATTAACATGGTTTGGACATCACACATAGATCCCAATGTGATCGGAATTATTAAGAAGATCTGGAACAAGTAGGTGCATTGTCTATTCATCACCATGTTGATATTTACAGATATCACACACTTTATCAGGGAGTCGTTTTTATAATTTATGAATTCCACTTATTTTATCATGGAAACGTTTATTATTCAACTACCAATCTGCATTTTTAAACGTAATTCAAAACTTTGCGAATAACATTTTTCTGGGAGTGAATTGTGAAATAGACCCGTGTACTCTTTCTGTCACCCAATCTTGAGCTATCATTCACACCTTATTATGAACGATTCACGGAAAACCGAGAAGCCCTGGTGTTATTTGTTTTATTTGGTTGTTATGATATATATCTACAAAACCCATACATGGGCAGAAGACGAGCGGATCTGTCACTGAAACAGGCGCGTTAGCGTATGTGCTAAAAAATACGGAGGATTCTTTTCTTTCAGAAAATTCAGAGGCAACATCAAAGGTTCCGGAATATTAGGCAACCTGAGGTAATGAAGGTCAGCTCCTGCATTCTTGGGACAATAGAAATTTCAGCTAATTTCTGGTAATTCAGAAATTAAACGATAGTTCATCCAAATTGCACGCACGGAAGGAATTGCACAACATGGAATATTCACCACGATATCCATAGACGTCAAGACATTACGTCGCTAGTCTGAGAGCCACGAGGACCAAGGCGTCATGACGTTGCCTGTTTTGGTGCAGCATGTGATCAGTACTGTGCCTGATATTCAGGCAGCAATGAACGTCTGTCGCCCCCACGCATTTTTCATCTTTTACTGGCCTGGGTATCTAACATATCATAGTCTTCTTACGAGGATTATGAATCAACAACTAACTACACATCACACCATGTAAAAACGTGCAGCAACAATCGGTTTATTATCAGCCCAGGGAGAGAATTGTTTATATAACGGGATGAGAGGCTATTTAACAGTTTTACTCAAATATTCTCGCTTACATCGCGAGGAAAAGACAAACACTCGAACCCAACCTGTTTTTTTCAAATCATTAAAGGTTGGTAACTGTGAAGTGGGGTCAGGGGTCTATCTCTTCTCTATCTTCCTCTTCGGTATAACTTCTCTAGTCTAGATTCTACTCCTACAGATGTATTTGATGTGGTATTTTTCTTGTTTCAAGCTTCTGTGTTGGCTCAATCTACTGATTATCTTGCCGTTTGCAATGCTTAATTTCACATCGTCGCTACGTTTAATCAGACTAATACGGTAATATCAGTACTGTCTGTATTCAAATTCAAATCCTACTCTTCCTTGAATGCTTATTGCTTTAAAACGATTCGAAGATGCACAAGATGATTTTTACAACCTGCAACAGATCAATGTTGCAGGAGATTTTAATATAACATTACGAAAACCCGTTATTTTCAACTTTACGACACCCCGTTATGTAACAATTCGATTTCCACAAAGATACAGCACATTTTGATAATATTGAAAAACAGATCATCACCAATAAATATCAACATATCTATCTTTCTTTTGCTATCTTGTTGAACTATGATTTTGACTTTTGACAATTGAACCGTCATTATGAGCGTGTATAAAAAGCTCGTCTCTTCATTATCACTCACATAGAATGTGTAGTGTCCCCTGTGCGTGTGGTTAGCAAGGTAATGAAGGCACTTGAGGAGCGTTTGGCACATTGTTGAGCCTTGTTCAGTTGGGTTTAGTGGCTCATTGACAAGATAGATGAGTTGCACGTGCATCCTAATCAACACTCCAACACTCTTAGTAGTTACATTACTTATCTCACACCTGTGTGAGCAGAGAACGAAAACTTTTCAAAAAGTTACATTTCATTTTCTGCTTTCAATTTTTACACATGCAATTCTTAAGCGGTTCCTCGCAGGGTACATTACTCAAAGCTGGCGTGATTCGAACAGCTTACGTCTCACGTACCAATTGCTCAGAGAATCAACTTGTTTTCCGGTACTTATTTTACATCTTGAAGATGATTTCCATCCTCATTTGCAGTTTTGAACCAGGATTTCTTCAACTGTAGCATTCACTTTACCTTGATAAAAAGTGACCATCATTTCTCAAGTTATTAACTTAAATCAAAATTACATAAAGTGACCATTATTTCTTGGATTTGTAAGTCTCACCTTGGCATTATTTATCATTTTCTGCACTTAGGACATCAACGTATTGTACTATATAAAATGACCATCATTTCTTGAACTGCAACCGTCGTGTTATTTAACACCTGTGTTTCAATAGGTGGGCGGCTCTTAGTTAAAACGTTTAACCGTAAAAAGGTGACGTTTTGATAGGAATAGAGCACATCTATCGGTGTGCGATACCCTCACCCCTGTGTACAACACGTAGAGCTGAGATATATATCAATACAACGTCAGGTCGTTTGTGTTCTATCACCCAAACTTAGACACAAGTTGTTAGATTCATTTGTGCCATGACATAATATAATTGAGTTAGTGAGGTTAAATTACACGTTTTGTAGCCGATGCATGTGTATGTTTAAAAATGGTTTACTTTTAATTTTAAGGTGAATAATCTTAAGGAAAGAAAATACCTTGCATGAAATTTCAGCAGTTATAATGTTGAGTAGTCGCTATGCGGATTAAAAAATTGGCTATTCATAGTTTGGCATACCTTGTTAAATGTACAAGGTTACGTAAAAACGGACAACTTTTATTCGCATATGATTCAAGTATGCTGAGGTCAACTGTCTTCTAGGCATAATGTTTGTTAAGTGTGTTTTTGATCACGGTTTTTATTATTAATAATAATTTTGAAGATAACGTTAAGGACAGTTGTTAGCTATATCAACATAAAGCCTCTTTATTCGAATCGACTGTTTCGTTTTTATATTTTTAACCGAAAGAACTGATTAGACACGAACTATTTATTCTGTCTCTTTGTCTTTCCTCACTTCATTTTTTTGTCCTTCCAAAGTTTACGTTTCAATTTAAATTCTAGTCCTTTTTATTTGATACAATGTAAAACAAAATTGGTCAAATGTCAATTGCTTTCCATTTAACTTGTTATTTATAACTATTCAGAAAAAAAATGTAATAAATTTCGCAACAAAGAATAAAGATCCTCAAAGATTTGATGAAATGACCGGATTTTACTTAAAATATAAATAAATAAAATTCCACCGCAGCCAGAATGTAATGATTCAATTTAATGGGTTCGCTTTACGGAGATTGGATATTTGGATATGTATGTGTGTAGACATAATCAACTTCGCTTTCACTTCAAATTCCCCACATCAATTCGTTTCTGAAGAAAACGTATGGCATTTTGCCGTACTTGTAAAAGCTTAATTTCTTTGGTTTGTACGTCATTTCTTCCAAATCAAAACAAATTAATTCTAAATTAAACCTTGAAACTGTCTTTGCGATTTGTAATGGATATTTTTTTCTATCTGATCATTTGCTGTGGAAACCCGAACCGCCCAGGCTCGTTCCCCTAAAAACAATATTTACGCGTGGAATCCGCGAGTTCGATTACTGGCTACGCACGTTCATAATTTCTGAAGTTTACAGGGCTTCACCAGATTTTACTCCTATGTGACATCATCTCCCAACTGCCACCCGAGGTGGAATTGAGGGGTAATTTTAGTTTGGGAACAATAGATATTCAAGCCATCTTTGCGGGAGTGTCCCCTACCCTGCGACCACTGGAAGAGGTATGTAGACGATGTATTTATTTTCTTTTTGCTACCTGAACACAGGTAGTTAAGTGATGAGTTTGCAGTAATTTTACACAATCCTGACAGTTAACTGCGTC